>OY986969.1:24004430-24051667 GCA_963920575.1 Narthecium ossifragum | reverse complement strand
GTTCCAGCAGTCAAAAAATACTAGGTGAGCCTGTGCCAAATGGCATAGGTAACCACCCACCCTCACGGCCCTCCTCTCTCCTCACCTATTTATAACTCAGCAGTCATGTGTCCTCCTCTCTCTTCTTTTTTCTATAATTCAGCTGTCACGTGTGAAAAAATATATAAGTCAGATTATCACAGAATTTATTATCATATAGATGCATGCTACGAACGATTTGTGGATTTAAGAATATATGCTACCAATATTAATTGCCGGTGACTTAATTGAGATGCTACTGCACGAATTTGAATTGAGGATCTGGGGATTTAAAGGTACATTCCCACATAATATGTCATCTTACGGGACAGGTCAAACAGGAAAGCAATCTTAGGGGAACTGGACCCCCACCCCCGCACCCACCCACCCACCAGGGATGGGCCAAAAAGGAAAGCAATCTTAGTGGGAAACTGGACCCCCACCCTCACCTACCCCCACACACACACAGACGGACAGAGAGAGAGAGAGAGGGATAGGCCAACATGCAGGGTATCTTCTTTCATTTCATGCGGATCTCATATTTGACGTGTGTGCTCAATTATACGTCTCCAAAGTGACCACGTGCGCCGGGGGACTCTCCATCAACCCGACCCCGTAACCTAACCTAGCACCCCTGACTCCGTCTTGATGGTTACTGCATCCGATCTAAAATTTTTTGACACATTAAATACATTATATCTAATAACACATTAAAGAGTTATTATCTTAAAAAACAATCCAAACAAAACTTGACTCTACGAAACGATCCAAATATGAATCGTATCAATAACAACTCAAAAATATTATTTTAAATAATAATTTAAACTTAAATTGTCTCAAATAATATAATCGGGGCGGGGCGTGACGGGGGTGTCCTTCTCCAACCCCGGCCCGACTCCGATTGGATTTTACACTTGTCCCCTAAACCCGATTCCGAACACATTTAAAGTCCCCCCGAACCCACCTGTCGGGGAGGGGTGGGACCAGTCAGGACAGGGCAAATTGCCATCTCTACACGTGCGGGCGCGCGCACCCTCTCGCTAGCTCTATCTATAAATCCATTGATCACCACCATCTCAATTAACCATCTGATCACCCTAGCTCGATCGATCATGGCCAATAATTCCATTTGTATCCCATCCATCTTCTCCGTTCTCCTTCTCCTGCTCGTGGCCACCACGGCGGCGGCGCATGAGAAGATAACCAGATTCTTTTTCTACATGCACGATACCACCACTGCACAAAACCCTTCAGTGATCGAAGTGATCAAATACTCGAATGCCTCTTTCCTCTCCTTCGGGAACGGATTCGTGTTCGATGACCCGCTCACCGCCGGGCCAACCCTCTCGTCGACGCTCATCGGCCGCGCGCAGGGAACCTACTGGGCCGTGTCTCAGGAACAGCCGGTGCTGTTCTTGAACATGAACATGGTGTTCCTGTCGGGGAAGTACAATGGCAGCACCATCGCCATATGTGGTGCGTACAAGGTTGGTTCGCCTCTGAGGGAACTCCCGATCGTCGGAGGTTCGGGACTCCTTCGCTTTGCCCGTGGCTATGCTCAGAGCTCCGTCTTCTCTGTAAATCCCACCTTCGGCAATGCCATCCTGCAGTACAACGTTACCATATTTCTCTAATAACTGGAGACTTGCTGCACTGATGAAAGAACTATGAATGCAGGTACGTATGTATGGGTATTGTTGTAAGAGTTTCAGATATTTGATTGGGCTTTGAGTCGCTGGTGTTGATGCTATGGATGACCTGATTTGGTCCACATCGGCGACGTGCCCAGCCCCAGATATTGATGTTGTTCTTGTAGGGGAGCTGAAAGCGATGGCAAAGGGATTCTTGCATATTGTTGTTGAAAGTGATTCTGCAGCTGCAGTTGGATTGGTTGAAGGTCGGCTTCCGGCCCAAGGTCATCTATTGCCTCTTCTTCTTCAAGAGATACGGTGGAAGATTGGCAATTTGGTATCTTCTAGGGTCTTTTGCACTCCTGGGGAGAATAATGAAAGGGCTGATTGGCTTGCTTCTCAGGCCCGGGGGCGGTTCAAGCTCATTGGATTTTCTCTTATGAATAATAAGGAAAATGATTTGTGCACGTGGACATGTGGCATGTGTAATGAACATGTCACCGAGTCGGTAGTTTACTATCGATTCGTCCATGTAGTCCATCGGTAGTGATACCATCGGTAGATCACTACCGATGGACTACATTAATGAATCGGTAGTACACTACCGATTAATTTGTATCGGTAGTGAGGTACCGATTCATTGATAGAGTCCATCGGTATCTCACTACCGATGAATTAAATGAATAATTCAATCGGTAGTCTACTACCGATTCATTGATCTAATCTATCGGTAGTGTTCTACCGATGGACTAGATAAAAGAATCGGTAGTCCATTACCGATTCGGACCTGTGTAATGTACATATGACGTCAGCATATATACCAATCAGCCCCCAAATAATAAAGCATTGGAATGCGTCTTTTTTCATTTAGTGTATATGTTAGGTCATTGCCATGTCCTAATTAAGTACAATTATTAGTATTAAAAAGCAAATGAGTGACCAAGAAGTCATACACCTTACCTGTGAAGTTGATAATTTAAGATCTTACAAGTTGATAATTTAGTATATATATATATATGTTGGATTTGGAGCCCAATTAAATTAGGCTAAGCAAGGTTGAATCAAATGGGCCTTGGAAGAGCCCATTAGCAAATAGCCAAATGGAGGTGAGCCCATGTGTGTAGAGTGGTTTAGTCCCATATTGAAAGTGGAAGAAATCTTTCACTAGTTTATATAGTGTTTTGAGCCTCTAGGCTTTGAACACATGTGAGGACTAGAGGTGGAACATCCCACACGGGCGCCGCTCGCCTGCCCGGTCGTACGCCGTGTGCGGTGTGTGTCCTTTTTGCTACACACAGGAGCTGGTCGAGTCAACTCGAATTCACTAAACCTTTTCAGCTTCCAAGACGGTTACAAATGATTTGATTGGGTCTGACTCTTGGACTGCCCAGATTAATGGAGTTCTAACATTTTATCTTGTAAGTGTTTATAATACAATTTTCTTTTTGTCATTGTAAAGAATTCTTGCTATCTTAGTAAAAGCAATATCCTATTCTTTTCCTTATTTCCAACATATATACCCGCTCACCGCCGGCCGCGCTCGGCTCAGGGCACTCATCGGGCCCGCTCTCTCTCATCGGTACTCATCGGGCGCTGTCAGGGCGTCTACTGGGCCGTGTCTCAGAAAAAGCTAGTGGTCATGTTCAACATGAACATGGTGATCGTGACGGGGAAGTACAACGGCAGCGCCTTCGCGATATGCATGTGGAGCGTACCCGGCCCTTTCGCCTCTGAGGGATCTGCCGATCGTCGGAGGGACCGGAGTCTTTCGCTTTGCCCCTGTGGGTATGCTCTGATCACCGTCTTCTTTGTAGATTTCAACACCGGCAATGCCATCTTCGAGTACACCGTTTCTATATTTTCTTACTGATTGCTCTACGTGCTTCTTCAAGTACCTAGCCTTCTGGCTTACCTAACCGGGGGAAAAAAAAAGAAAAGCTTCTTCAGTAATAGCACTAGGTTGCTGCAGTACTGTTGAAAGAACTATATATATGTATATAAATATAACATATGGGTGTTCTGAACGTACGGTTGCCACTCCCGTTGTTGCAAGAGTACGTGAGTTTCACATTTCTAATAAATGGTTGCGTTTCTGAATGATAACTATGATTTGTAATTGCTTTTTCCTTGTTGGTTGTTTAATTGCATGAAGAGCAAGGAACAAAAAGGTTATCATGCGCAATAGTAATTACTGTCCTAAAGAGTCCAATTCATGCATGTTTAAATACATAGGTGTTGGCTCACATCTTTTCTAATAAACTATTTGTAAATACCCTCGTATCTTCTTGTAATATTGCGGAATGTGCTCTTCGCGTCCACCTCACCCATGAGACGCAGCATCAATTACCTGGCTTCGAGCTCGATCGATCGGGCATGCCATGCCGTCTTTGTGGCATTTGATGTCGAGAAAAACACACCGAGGCCGAGGATGCCGTAGGAAGCAACAAGGGCGGAGCCAGGAAATTTTTCTGCCTGGGCTTACTAAAGCTAAAGAGAAAAAAAAATCACCAATTTATCTATTTAATTTGGTAACTGTAATTACACAAATGCATGTAGGAGGTCTAGAAAACATACCAAAAAGAAATGAATACTATTTTTTTCTAGAATATGTGATACTTAGGACATTTCAAATAAAAGAAAATGAATACAGTATCGTTTCAATCCTAACCTGTATTCTTTCGGTTCATGACAATAAACTGAAACCTCGGTCGGGTATTCCTGTAAAAATATAGTTAATTGAGCATTCGTGATTATCAATTAAAATTACGAACTATACAACACGATTTGCTATGTTTCACAGCTAAAACAACAATCAACAACAATCGAGCAATAAAAAAGATAAACACACATAAATACTTCTAAAAATATTTCTTGTTCACAAAAAAAGAAAAAAAAAGTGCATACCTTTTAAAAAAATGTTATTTAAGTTGTGCCCTGCGGTTCTTTAGAGAATAAAACTCATCAATTATGAAATCAGAATCGATATTTTCGACAAGCTCTCGTTCAATATAGACAACCATAGAATCTGCTAAGAACTCATCTTCCATTCTATTACGAAGAACAGCTTTAACATGCTTCATAACTGAAAATGCTCATTCTGTTGTTACAGTGGTAACTGGAAGAGTTAAAACAAGACCAATCAACATGTCGATTAGATTATAGTGTTGAGACTTATTTGTCTCAACTAATCTTCGACACAGTTCAGAAATAGTTGACATATTCTGAAACCTCGCATCATGACAAACTGTATCAACCTTATAATGCTCCAATTGACTTCTTAAATAATGAAATTCTTGTTCACTGAAATCAGCAGGATAGAACTTCTCAGCAAGACTGTAAATCTGATCAACATCAAATAACTTAAAATTGTCTTTAGGTTCCAAAGCAGAGCTAAGCTTAAGAAGTTCCACTGCCCCATCATTGAATCTACTATTTAGCTCTTCCACTTGAAAATCTATTGCAGCATTAAATATGTCAATGCGATAATGGTGATCGACTGTGATAGAATCTCTTTGCCGACATGAACGACTCGTAGCCCCTTTATATAAAGCATTTATATCATGTATCTCAATATCATATTTTGCACAAACTGATTTCACATGTGTCAGGAGAGTATGATAACCTTCTGCTCTCAAAGTTTGAAGCAATTCTTTGGTAGATGAGACAAGATCGATTGCATTCAAAATATCTAGAGACTTGTGTTGTAAGGCTCGACAAAGCAAATCTGTAATTGCCATGATTTTATGCATCAAGTACAAGATGAACACAAAGTCGAAGGATCTCATCACAATTAAAGAACCACCGGCTTCCCCAGGTACAGAGTTAGTAGATGCCTCATTCACTATGTATTCAAGTACTGTAATCACAGCGCTATACATATCTATTAAGCTGCAAATAGAATCGAAATGAGAACTCCAACGAGTAGTTCCAACCCGATGCAAAGTGCCAACTTGATTAGCCCCTCTACCAATCTCTCGTTCACCAGTAGCTACCATATGTGCAATTTCAATAGCTTGAGCAGAATGTAACTCATTATGACGTTTCGGAGAAGCACTAATAAGATTAACAATAGAAGTTAGTTTTGAAAAAAACATCCAAACAGAAATCTCCTTCTCAGCAACTGCGATCAAAGCTAGTTGCAGTCGATGAGCAAAACAATGTACATAATATGTATATTGACAGTCCCTTAAAAACAAGGCATGTAATCCATTCCATGCGCCACGCATATTGCTAGCACCATCATACCCTTGACCTCGCATATTGCAGATATGTAAGTCACATCGGCTGAGAACATCAGAAATTTATTTCTTAAGTGTCAAAGAAGTGGTATCTGTGACATGCATAATCTCAAAAAAACGCTCCCGTAAAAAACCATCAGCATCAACAAATCTCAGAACAATAGTCATATGCTCTTTACTAGATATATCTTTGGCTTCATCAACCAAAATACAAAACTTTGCATCCCCAACTTCATCACGGATTTTATTTCTCACTTTGCTAGCAAGAATATGCAAAGTTTCTTTTTGAATCATTGGCGATGTATACTTTGCATTTTGTGGAGCTTTCTGTAAGATGACATCGTCAATACTAGCATTCATTCTTCCCATAAGTCTTATCATTTCTATGAAATTACCTTGATTCTTGGAAGATGGAGATTCATCATGGCCTCTAAATGCACATGCTTGCAAGCTAAGCCACCGAACGCTTTCAATTGTTGCCATAAGCCGCAGCTGATTCTTCTGTACTTCTTCTAAAGCTTGTGCATTCATCACTTTATCAATATGGCCAGTTACATTCATCAAAGCATCAACAGATTTTATAGCATTGTTGTGAGGTGAAGTCGGACCTCCCACATGCATCAAAAAAGGACATCTGACACCATCATTAACTCTTTCCCAACTTTTAAATCCTTCAGTAGTTAATGTAGGATGACGAGCATTCTTATTTTCAAAAAGATAACATGGAAAGCAGAATGTTGCATATTTTGAAAGAGAGTACTCTAACCAAGGAAATCGCTTAAACCAAGAACTTTGAAATCGACGATTCTGTTGTCCTAATAAGTTTGTCGGATACTCAGACATAACAGGTTGATAGGGCCCCATTTTGATATAAGCTCGTCTGATTTCATCTCTTTGATTTATAGAATATTCCCATATTGGAATACGTAAACCTGGATCCCGTTCAAGAGGATTAATATCAATTTCAACTCTTTGAGATTTGGGAGGGCGTTGGTCACTATTAGGATGTGAGATGTCAACATTGGATGGAGCATGCTCCTCACTTGTTGATGTATGTTCTCTTTGTTTAAAGAATGAAAGAATAGTTTTCTTTCCCCTTTGTCCTTGAGTTTCCATTGTAATTTATAACCTATTCAAGTGATATATGTGTAGTCATTAGCACACATATAATTATAGAAGACATCAAATCATATGTATGCATATGTAATCATTTACTTGCAAGACAGTGAAAACAAGTAACCCAACATATATCCATCAAAGTTAGACTTACATACCCAGATTCCCAACCAAGTAGCTTACAAATGAGAAAAAAAAAAGGAATCCCCGCCGGAGATGCTTGTATTGCAAGTTTAAGGTGCAATGTAGCCTACAAACGAGAGAAAAAAAAAAGGAATCATATATACACAGTAGACATTCTGCTGATTGCAGTAAAGTAGAAGAAAAAAAAAATGTAACAAAAAAACATTTATAGGAATCATATGTACACAGTACACATTCATTGTACACAGTACACATTCTGCTGATTTTACACAGGAATCATATGTGCATAGCCAATGCAAAAGCCTATGAATATACTATTGACATGCAGATCAGAAACATTTAAATGATGCATATTTGGTCAGCTATAAAACCAAATATAATGTAACGAAAAAACATCATGTATCCATCGAAAAGATAAGAAGTATTAAGAAAACAGAACATCCATATGCTAAGTACAAAAGGATTAGATTAGCATAAGAAACTAATTTGTTGATTCATATTTCTGCTATTAGGCATATCTGCATACAAGGTGAAGCTTGAAATCTAAGAGGATACCCAAAAAGAGGATCTAATAGAGACAAAAACAAAAAATAGAAACGAATACGAAAGAAAAACTCCAAAATACATACCTTGGCTTAACCCAAATCGGCGGTGGAGTCGACGAAGAGAAGAGAATATAAAAATGATGGTGGAGCCGACAAGAAAAAAAAGCCAAAATCTCCCAAAAACCTGATGTCTGATAGAAATTAGGTCATGAACTCATGAAAACGCTGATGGGTCTTAAATATAACGGGCTGGGCTATTAACGGCTCCTATCGGATCTAACTCCAATAACAATTGCAATCTCCTACTGGGCTAGGCTGGCTTCAGAATCTCCTATTGGGTTGGGCTAAGGCTTGGGTTACCACTAGGTTAGACTAGATTTACTCAAATTTGACCTGGGTTGTAGCCCACCACAGCCTTTGCCATGGCTCCGCCTATGGGAAGCAACGAGGACGGCGGTCCAGATGAAGTCCGATCGAGGAGAGAGAAATATTAGAGAGATGGATGAGAGAGAGAGAGAGAAAAATCAAACTGAGGTGGCAATAGTTAATAGGAACGGTACAAATTGATTAAAAGGGGTAAATTGTATTTTGGTACCTCTAAGTTTCAAAACTAGATAATCTGGTACCTCTAAGAATTTGATTCGAACAAATATGCCTCCAAGTTTCGAAACATCTTTTAATACCAAACTTTAAACGCCGTTACATGTGCTAATGGTAAGCTATAATTTTGATTTTTTTAATCTAATTTTGACTTTTTTTGACCAATGAGTGATTTACATGCGGCGGAGAGAAGAGAGTGAGAGAGAGAACAAGATAGGAAGAGAGATAGAGAGAGAAAGGAGTAAGGGAGAGAAAGAGGATGACTTCACACACCCACCGCCAACCACCCTTCGCCGTCTAGCCGCCGCCTATCCCGCAAGCTCCACCCGACCATCTCATCGTACCTCTAAGCACCACCTCAAATCCATTATCTTTTTCCCTCCACCTTAACCACCACCTCAAATCATCACCTTCAAACACCATCTCAGAACTCATATCGCTGATCTCCTTGCCGGACTCCGGTCATCGCCTTGAGCTCCTCGCTGCCGGTGTAAGGACCTATTGAAATAATGGGACTTTTCTGTAAAAAGGGAGGACTTTTACATAATTTTGGATCTTAGTCGCACACGATCCTGGAAAAACTGCTCTGCTGCACTCCCTCAGAACCGAACAGGGACAGACTGGCCAACAAGGCTGAGAGCTCACTGCCACGTCTCCTCACACCACAAGCAAAAGAATCGGCTGAGAACCGATCCCCCAGCAATACAAACTGTGTCCCATCGGATGTCCAAGCGACCACCCTCCGGCGACCACAGTCGATGATAGCTCGGCATGCTGCTAACCAGTCCATACCGAGTATCACATCGAAGCCTGTCATGTCTAGCACCCGCAAGTCTAGATAGACACGGAGGCCTCCAACCTCCAAAGAACAAGATCGGCAGACCCGGTCTACCCTGACTGTGCCGCCGATCGGTGAGTCTACAAACTGTGCCACCTCTAGCCAACTCGTCTCTAATCCTAGCGATGCCACACACATGCTAGCAACATAGGAATGAGACTCCCCAGAGTCTATCAGCACATCTACTAAAGAACTAGAAAGCTGAAAGATACCTCTGAGGACGGATGGCTCTGCCGCTGCCTGCTGGTACTGCTGCGACTGCTAGTACGGTTGGTAAAGCTGAACGGTGTCCGGCTGCTCACGCACCGGAAGAGCAAACACACGCCCTCGCTGGCCGCCTCCACCCCTGGAGCGGCCCGGTCTAGCCCCTGACCCGCGCCCACCACCGCTCCCCTGCCAAGCACCGTACCCCCCCTGCCTCTACTGCCTTGCGGCACAGCGCTCCGCGCCCCTCGCATAGGACAGTCCTGGCGGAAGTGTCCCGGCTGCCCGCACTGGAAACAAGTGGCTGACGCGCCACCAGGCTGCTGACCCTGGCCTCCCCCTGACGGAGCCTGCCCAGACGGCCCGGCCGTCAGGAGACACTGGCCTGGCGGACTAGGCAACTGTGCCTGGAACTGTTGCGGGCGCTGCAACCGCTGCTGAAAGCGTCGCTGATGCCGCTGGTGCCCTCCGCTGAATCCCCCTCTGAACTGGGGCCTCTGCTGCTGTGAGCTGGTAGAGATTGCCGGTGAAACTGCCTGGCATCTCTCGTCCTGCGACTGCGCCTCCACAACTAAGGCGCAGTTCAGAACTGCTGAGTGCGTCTGAAAGCGGTGGGAACAAGTCTGACGCCTGATCTCTGGACGAAGACCCCACAGAGAGACAAGCAGGAAAGATCCAGAAACATAGATAACAATATATCGAAAACAATTAAGAGCGTAAAAGTTAAGAAAATAGATCGAAAATGTAATTGTAAGATAAAGTTAACAAAAGAAATCAAGATTTGAATGAGGCTAGGCTTCAGGAATCACTTCACTCGGATTTAGGTTCTTCTCTTCTCAATGGTTCATATAATACTCAGTTAAGGGATTCACATCCCAATCACCTTAACCGGAAGATATGGAACTATAAACCTAACAAAATATAAAAATGTCTCTTCCTATGATTGATTCTTCCTTATTATAGTTCTAACTTCATCCAACCCAAACCTAAGAATACACGATACCGGCTGTCACTACAGGCAACGGCGCAGCAAAAGTTCATCGGGACAAAGCACTAACTCTATCTAACCGGATCTCTAAGAATACACAATACCAACTCTTACAATCGGCAATGCATAGCAAAGATCTCACGGGATAGAGCCCCAACCTTGTCTTACCAGATCCCTAAGAATACACAATACCAGCTGTCACTATGGGCAATGCATAGCAAAGGTCTCGTGAGACTCGGTAGGAGAATCAAAAGAGATAACTATGGGATTATAAGATCATGAAAGAAGCATGACTGGATTCATAATATTAATCATCTACATAGAAATCTATAATCTGAAAATAATTTTTGAAGATCCAATACATAGAAAAGAGTTTAACAATAAAGGTTAAAACTATGAACCATTAATGGAGAAGAAGCCTTAGTCCTCGCTAGATCATCCGTCCGCCATGCCCGCGGATTACTCGGCCATGGATGGATATTCCTTCATCTTCTTCCCTTGGAAAACGTATAGAAAAGAGCCTCCAAAAACATCCAAGACCTCCCCTTTGACTTACCCTAACTTTCTTATTTATAGGGTCTAAGAATTAGCAAACTCGGGTTAAGTTTAAACCCGTTATACGCTCCTGGCTGATCTGGCGGTCGACTGTGAGACCTTGACGGTCGACCGTGAGGTGCACAATTTATTTTGACAAGCTGCGATCGATCTTCGCATCGACCGTCGGAAGTGTTTTTCTTGACAGAGGCTGATGGTCGATGCCACGGTCGACCGTGGCATCTTACGGTCGATCGTGAGGATTTTTGAGCTCCACGGTCGACCGTGAGGATTTGACGGTCGACCGTGAGGATTTGACGGTCGACCGTGAGGATTTGACGGTCGACCGTGTGGATTTGACGGTCGACCGTGAGGATTTGACGGTCGACCGTGAGGATTTTTGAGCGCGACGGTCGACCATGAGATCTGACGGTCGACCGTCACTATTCATTCAGCACTACGCACTGGTACGAAAAATGTTGTAACTTCCTCTACGTAACTCGGAATCATGAACTGTAAAATTCTCCAGAAAGTAGACTTCAAGAGCTTTCCAATGGTATATGGCACATCATCTAGTTCTTCTTGAAAAGATACAGTTTAATACTTGAAGTTGACCCATATAATCTTTTCAGCTTCTTTCAGCTCCAATTTCCTGCATTTTCCAAGCAACTATGTGAAGTAACATATACTATAAAAATAGTGCTAGAGAAGTTGATTTAGGGTGAAGATATAACAATTTAGATGGTTATACGGTTGTTCAGAGTGCACTTTCATGCACTCATCACTCCCCATCCCGACCTCCCCTTCACCGACGGCGACGGGATCTTTGACCTCCCCACCCCAACCTCTTCCTCCTCCTTCCGACCTCCCCAGGATCCCATTCACCGACGGTATCTCCGGCAACACATCAGGTTCCCGATGAATGTTGTCGGTGGAGATTTCTTCGGAAGCAGGGGAATCCATCCGTGGGGTCTGATCGGTGAATCGGGCCTCGTAGGCGGTGGATCTGAGCTCGGCGGTGTGGTGGTCGTCGGAGTCCTTGGGCGCCGATGAAGATGAGTTCAATCGACGTCAGAACAGGTAAAGGAGTCCTCGTGGGAGTGCTGGGGTTCCTTTGGCAGCATCGAAGAGGTCCAAGGTGACTTGGTCGGTGGCGGATCAATGGTGGGAAGGAAGGTGAAGGGTCAGGAAGCCCAAACGTGTGACAGGGTATTTTGGACAATTAAAAAAAACAGCTAAGTATCATGGTATTAAACGCCTTAAGGAAAATGTATCTGGACTTACAACCAAATATTTCCTATCTATGGTACTAAACGCCAATTATCTGTATAATATTCTGACTGCAAATTATATATGCACTTGTACCTCTCCTCCAACCAAGCTGCTGCTAACCACCCTCTCTATCTACAAATACCCATTAGCTTGGAGGTAATCCACCGTCCATTATTGATCACCAACTCAATTAACCATCTAGCTAAACCCTGCTCGATCATGGCTAATTCTTTTTGTCTCTCATCCATCTTCTCCATTCTCTTCTGACATGCCTTGAAAAGTGTCGTAGTGTTAACAAGAACGCCAAAATTAGAAATTTACAATCCGAATCACTAACTAACTACTTTATTGGTAGATAGCAATGAGTCCGAGTCGAATCCACAGGGAACTAATGGTTTAAGTCGTATACTAGGTATAATTCCTAGCCAAGGAGTTGGGAAAAAGATAATCTTTTGGATTTTATCTAGAACTAAATTAAAAAGATAAGAAAACGAATAACTAATGAAAGATAAGATAATGCCAAGGAAATCTAATCAATAATAAAGAACTTACTAGGTAATCCTAAGATAAGAGCGAATAAATCAACTCAGATAGTTCATATAGTCGATAGGTGAATGGCTAGAACTCCTACCGCTCAACGACGATCAATAAAGTCCGACGTTGGGATAATATCAAGAATGGATATTGGTAAGTAATCAAGATGGTTCTGACACCTTGAGATCGCCTACTAGAATATATCAAGGATTAGAGTTAACCTAGTGGTTCTGGCACTAGCATTGTGGTTCTAGCACATACGAAATCCCTAATCTCGAATAATGATGAATAACGGATTAAGAAGCGGTCATAATGGTTCTAGCATTATGTGTAATGGTCCTAGCATTACAAGGCTCTGAATCTCGAGAAGGAAATCCTCACATCCATGGTCCTAGCACGGATGTTTGATGAGAATCTCTAATCTCAAGCCCTAACAAGCACAAGACCTAAATCTAGGGCATATAGGAACAAATCATTCATCTAACATATAAATCAACACCAATAAATATAAAGAAAATATCAATCAATCTATTCAACCATCAAAGTATGATTTACAACTCATAATCTATAGAAAACCCTAGAAATAACTTTACTACATCATAGAATCCCAAAGGTAGGGTTTAGTTACTCATCTTAGAAAGGAGATCCGTCGATGAAGGTTGTCGCCGCGCTCCACCCATGGATCTTCCACCAAAGATCTAACCTAATTTGTGGAAAAGAAACTAAGAGAAACCCTAAGAGATCAACAAAATTTGGCCATGGAAGGCTGCCAAAACGCCCCCAAAGAAGGCTATTTATAGCCAAAGACAAACCCTAACTCGGATTAGTCAATTTCCTTTTATTTTTCCCGCAGCGCCCAAGGAGATCGATCTCCTTTGGGATGAGATCGATCTGGTTTTCCGTAACTGCTTCTTCTGCACCTCTATACTAAAAATAACATATCTTCCTCTAGGAAACTCCAAATCATGAACCGTAAAAAGTTCTGGAATCTAGACTTCAAGAGCTTTCCAACCATATATAGCACATCATCTGGTTCTTCCTGAGCAGGTACAGTTTTGATGTCAAAGATGGTCCATCTTTGCTCCTTTGCTCTTTTGCTCCTAGCATGTTCTTTATTTATTCGTTTTAGCACCAGACTTGATCTAATCTTCATTGAGGGTCCTTAAGCCTGAAATGGGGAAAAGATAATCAAAATAGCATTGCTCGGAGACTAACGAGACCTAGTTAAAAGGGTGATTTGTGCACTTTTCACGTCTTATCATCTTCCTCCTCCTATTCCTATTCATGGCCACGACCACGGCAGCCGCCAAGAAGAAGACAACCATATTCCACTTCTACTTCCACGCGCGACACCTTCACTAGACCAAACACTTCAGTCAGCCAAGTGATCAAAGCGAATAGTACTAATCTCATTGCCGAAGTCTCCTCGCCTTCGGCAACGCAATCGTGTTTGACAACCTGCTCACCACCACGCCAATCCCCTCATCGACGCTCATCGGGCGCACGCAGGGTTTCTATTGGGGCGTATCCTGGGAAGAGCTACACTATTCTTCAAAATAAACAAGGAAAATGATTTGTGTCACCCTACTGATGCAGGACCAAGCCCAGACCTGACCGAGTCTGATCCGAAGCAGCTCTCTAGGCGATCCGGACGCGTTCAAACTCCATCCGTCCGACTCAGATCTCCGTACAACCCCGACCGTCGGATGGGCATAACTTTGGCCCATGATGTCCGATCGGGTCGTGCGACTAGTCAAAACGACCGGCTCGATGAGCCCGTCGTGATTCATCGGAGATCAAAGATCTCTTCATGACCTTGACCTCCGAATCTCCAGATTTCTTTTCCTTTGACTTAAAATCTCGATTTAGTGAAAAACTTTCTTTTTTAGGCAGTTTTATTGGTCTTTCTATTTTTAGCAAATTTCCTATTTCTAGTCGGTTTTCTCCTCTTTGAATTCCGGGTTTAGTTACTTAAATTAAGTTAAGTCATGTTTGAGTCCATGTATGAGTTGGTCTGGTTTCTCCTTAAACATATAAAAGGAGGTTTTAGGGTCTGTAAGAGACAATTTTTGATGAATGAGAATTAGGGTTTGTGTTTTCTCTCCTTGAGAAATCTGGTTGTCTCTCCCATAGAGAGGCTCACGTTTACCCTGCGCCAGAGTGGTACCAGAGCTATCCGATTTCCTGAGAAGAGGAACCATGCCTTGAACCAGAATCGCACGTGCTTGACGGCCGCCTAGCGTGTCTCCACCACCGGCCAGAAGACGTGGTCGGCCTCCTGTCGACGACGGCCCTCCCCCGCGGGAACAAGGGGTCTTGCAGGCGACCATCGTGGATCTGCAATGACATGTGGCCGCACTCCAACTCCAGCTTCAGCAACAAAACCGAGAACGGACGCCCTCGCTGGAAGAAGAAGAGGAGTTGTCATCGGACGAGTCCGCCTTTCAGAATATGTACGCCGACCAACCCCGGATTCGACACCGTGACCAGCGGGATTGTTCCATGGATTACGGATTCAAGGTGGGCATACCTGAGTTCGCAGGAGGATTACAGCCCGAGATTTTCGTGGACTGGCTTCATCAGGTGGAGCGTATATTCGAGTTTCGGGAGGTTCCTGACGACATCAAGGTGAAGTTGTTGTCTATCAAGTTGAAGGCACGAGCATCGGCATGGTGGGAACAACTGAAGAGGGTTCAGGAGAAGCAGCAGAAGGACAAGATCTGAAGCTGGGAGAAGATGAAGAAGAAACTGAAGGAGCACTTCCTTCCTTTCGGCTATACCCAGTCCGTGAGGACCTGTCCCTCTACTCCTGGGTCGACCGGCTGGGTCAGGCCCGTGGCTCGTTTGATTGTTTCGCGTCGAGTGCGTGATCCGGTGGATCGCTTTGTTTCTTGGACCGCTAGGGCAATTTGGTAAATTACACATTGTTGGTTTGTTTCACACCCTCGTATGCACACACTGACCTTGTTTGTGTTAGTGCTTGATTAGAATGGTTAGGTGGACCCGGGATCGGAAGATCCCAGCTCGGGCACGCAGAAACCTGTTTTTGGGCAGCTGGCGGCCCGTGAGCGACCGATCGCTCCTTGGAGCGATCGATCGCTATCGTGGCGAGTCGGTGGCTTTTCTTCTTCGAGAGGACGGCCGCCGTTGGCCGTCGCTCTCTCCTGTCAAAAGGCGAGGGATTTCCCTCCCCTCCTTTCCCTTCCCCCCCCCCCCTTTTCCCGGCTTTCCCCTTCCCCTTTCTCCCTCTTTTCCTTCTCTTCTCCTCTTCCTTCTTCTCCTTCTTCTTCCTTCTTCTTTCTTCTCTCGCGGCTAATGTTTCTTCCCCAGTTTTTCGGCAGCCACTTCTTCTCCTCCGTTCTCCCTCCTCTGGCCATCGTTTTGGGCGTTTCAAGGCTCGTTGGATCCGTGGCGGCGTGAGGAAGATCCCTGGTGTGGTTTGAATCCTTGTTGGTGACTGGTTTGCGGGGAATCAGCCGAGGAGTGCGTTTCCTGTAGGTTTCTACCTACGAGAGTTGTTTTTGAGTTTTCTCTAGATCTAGCCGGTAGATCTTGTAGTTCTTTGTGTTGTTGGCTTCCTCTTGCTTAGTATAAATTCTGTTATAAGTTTCATAAACTTTGGTTGAGATTTTAGTAGGATTTATGCATGTTTAATCTTGGATTTTCCGGTTTCTGCTGTTCTTGAAGAATAGTCGGTTTGCGGTGTGTTTTTCGACCAGTACGTGCATGATCTTGTGTTATGATGAACATAAGAGTTGTAGATCGTTGAATCTACTCTCAAACCCAACTGATTTAATAATTTTTTGATTTTCCTACGATTTGTTATAGATTTCGCACTGGTGGGCTGCGTTGCAGCAAATGATGGTAAGTTAGTTTGATTAGCGGTTTTGATTAGTGTTTTCCCGTTAATCCAACCGTTGGATGATTATGGATTTTGGCTATATTGATCTTGGTATGTTGATCTACTGATGGCTAAGTTGGATCTTGAATCTAACGTCGTGTGGATGTCGGATCGACGGGATCAATTAGCCTCTAAGTAGAGGTTTTGGTGTTTTGAATATAATATTATATGTTCAGATTATAATATTATATGTTTACTGTTCATCATTGTTTTTGGGGTTGCTTTCTGTTTCAGGAGTCCGCGGTTGACGGTCGCGGTACCGTCGTAATGCTGGGACCCGCTGCGGATCGGCTGGCAGCGGTTGGTAGTACCGCTGCAGTGATCCTGTTAGACCTGTATGCTATGTGTATCATACTATTGCATGCCTATCTCCTGTTTGTGTATAATCATTGCATGCATTGTTGATTTATGCATTAGTTGCATGGTTAGGGCGCGGGTGATCTGTGGGTCGCCGTCCCGAGGCTGGAAGCTCGGACTTAGCCCTAGGACCGGGGTTGGGTAGTTTGGACCCGATTTGAATTGTGGTGTCCTGTCAAACTTGATGATAGGCTTAGATGACTGGTACACCTGTTGCTTGATGATTGTAGAGGTCGTGTCGGCCTTGAGTCGGATGCTGAGGTGTAGCCGGTGTCCCACTGTGCTGACCCTGGGGTAGAGGAGTCGCCTACTCAGCGGTGCCTTTTTCCCACCTGCAGTGTCGTTCCCTGTAGTTTTGTGTCACCAGTGTTATTTCCTGCTACTGAGTGCCGTCCCTGGGCCTCAGGGACACGCGGTAGGGTTATGGGGCCCCTGTATACACCCAGGTCTTACTTGAGGGCGACACTGTTGCGTTTCCCTCTTCCTTCTGTGTGTCATAGTGTAGAACCCTACTGAGCTTTATGCTCACTCCTACCCGGGCTATGTTTTGCAGGTGCAGGCGTCAGTTCTTCTTCTGTGGCCCCTACCGGGCAGTTGGTTGGCAGTGCGGCGGCGCCAGGCGGAGTCTGAGAGGTGGTGATCTTTTACAGTTTTTCTACCCTATGTTAGATAGTCTCCTACGAGAGTAATGTTATATTTGAATCTTTCCCTCTTCGAGGATATGTATATTAAATTTTATTTGGGTTTGTAAATCTGCGGTTCGAGGCTTATTAAATTAATGTCTTTAATTGAGGGTGCTTTTGGTGAATTGTTAGGGAGACCAATAGGTTAGAGGGAACCCTCGTCAGCTTTTTCCGTGTTTCGTTAGGTTCCGGTTCGTGTCGCCTGGCTTTCGCGGGTCGGGGCGCGACACAGTCCCTCTTCCAGAAGCTACATACGTTACGCCAAGGTACGCGATCTGTTGAGGAGAATACTGAAGAATTTTATCAGTTGCTTGCCAGGAACGACCTTTCAGAAACAGAGGGGCAAACGGTCGCTAGATACCTCGGGGGGCTACGACTATCTCTCCAGGACGCGTTGATCCTCCATGCGTTGTGGATGGTATCCGAGGCCTACCAGCGAGCGTTGACAACGAAAAGGCAGCAAGCTCGAGCGTCTACCGTGGGACGGATTCAACGGCCACCTCTAGCACCACTGAACCCGACTCCGCAACCGAGGCCACCGGGTCCGTGGCCCGCTCCCCCAAATCCAACATCGGAATCCACCTTCAGGTGCTTTCGTTGTGGGGAAGTAGGGCATCGGGACTCGGATTGTAGCCTACCTGCTAGCCGACCAGGGAAGGCTCTGCTCATTGAAGAAGACGCGGAGGAACATGCGGACCTAGCCGAACCCGTCTTCGATGGCTATGGCGATGAAGGGGAGATTTTGTATGGTGACGGTCAGGAGACCCTGGTCCTGCGAAATAGTTTCCTGTCGTCCAAGGAGGAGGCTGACAACAACTGGTTGCGGACCAACATCTTCCAAACGACGTGTACCATCGGCGGGCGAGTCTGCAAGATGATCGTGGATAGTGGAAGCTGTGAGAACGTCATAGCGGATGAGGCGATGACCAAGCTGCAACTGGCAACGGAGGCCCATCATGTTCCGTATCGACTATCGTGGCTCAAGCGTGGCAGCGAGGTAAAAGTCGAAAAACGCTGCCTCGTTTCCTTTTCCATTGGTTCCAACTATCAGGATAGTGTATGGTGTGATGTTGTTACCATGGATGCTTGCCACCTTTTTCTGGGCCGATCCTGGCAATATGATCGTTTTTATCGTCCACAACGGTCGGAGGAACACCTACACCTTGTAGATCAAGCAGAAGCGATTGATCCTAGCGCCGAGATGGGAGGAGTCGCGACCCAAGCCCAAGGAAGGGCGAGTTGTGACTATGTTGTCACGTTCACAGTTTCTGAAGGAGGTGAAGGAGCAGCCAGTCATCTATGCGCTGCTGCCATGCGAACCAGAGGTGAATGTTGAAGTTCCCGAGCTCGTGAGGCCCCTCCTGGCAGAGTCCACTGATCTGTTACCCGAGGAGCTGCCCCTGGGACTACCACCACTGCGAGACATCCAGCATCAAATAGACTTGACTCCGGGAGCCAGCCTACCCAATCGACCAGCCTACAGGATGAGTTCGAAGGAGATCGAAGAACTGAGGAAGCAAGTGACGGAACTGATGGAGGAAGGCTATGTACGGGAAAGCATCAGCCCGTGTGCCGTACCTTCTCTCTTGGTACCCAAGAAGGATGGTTCCTAACAGATGTGCATCGATAGCAGAGCTATCAACCGGATCACCATCAAGTACAGATTCCCCATACCGAGACTGGATGACATGCTCGACCAACTGGCAGGTTCCAAGTTGTTTTCAAAAATAGATCTCAAAAGCGGATACCACCAGATCCGCATCAGGCCGGGGGACGAGTGGAAGACAGCCTTCAAGACTCAGGATGGACTATACGAGTGGATGGTGATGCCTTTCGGCCTGTCCAACGCGCCCATCACCTTCATGAGGTTCATGCACCAAGTCCTGAGGCCGTTCATGGGCCGTTTTGTCGTCGTTTACTTCGATGACATCCTGGTGTACAGTTCTTCTGAGGAGGATCACTTGAAGCATTTGCAGGCTGTCCTCGATGCGTTGCGGTAAGAGCGGCTGTTCGCCAACCATAAGAAGTGCATCTTTCTAACTGACCGGGTATGTTTTCTTGGTTATATTGTCTCTTCAGGTGGCATTAGCGCGGATCCCAGCAAGGTGGAGGCAATCCGTAGTTGGCCCTCATCGTGGAGCCTACACGATGTCCACAGCTTCCACGGGCTGGTCTCTTTCTACATGCGTTTTATCCACAACTTCAGTTCGATGACAGCCCCCATCACCGAGTGTCTTAAAGGGCAGAATTTCCAATGGACCGAAGAAGCGGAAGAGAGCTTCGAGATGGTGAAGCAGAGGATCTCTGAGGTGCCAGTTCTAGCACTGTAAGATTTCGAGAAGGTCTTCGAAGTCAACTGCGATGCGTCGGGAGTCGGTATCGGCGGTGTGCTCAGCCAAGGGGACGCCCAGTCGCATATTTCAGCGAGAAATTATCAGATGCCACCCAAAACTACTCTACTTATGATCTGGAATTCTACGCTATTGTGCGGCTTGAAGCATTGGAGGCACTACTTGGTGCAACGGGAGTTTGTGTTGCACACCGATCATAGGCTCTCAAATTCCTCCATGGCCTACACAAGCTCAACCGGCGACACGCGAAGTGGGTCGCCTACCTGCAGGAGTTCACTTTCTCCCTCCGGCACCTGGCAAGCATGCAGAACCGGGTTGCTGATGCACTGAGCGGGCGGGCCAACCTACTGACTACACTGCAGGCACGGGTCGTGGGTTTTGAGGTTTTCAAGGACCTCTATCCGGATGATCCTTCTTTTGGCACCGTTTATGCTGAGGTCAAGGACGGGCAGCGCACGGACTTCAGCTTGCAAGACGGCTTCCTATTCCGAGGACTACGTTTCTGTGTACCTGACTACTCTCTACGAGGCCAGATTCTGCAGGAGCTGCACCGAAAGGGTCACTTTGGGCGAGACAAGACTCTGGCTCTTGTAGCTCGCGACTACTATTGGCCCAAGTTGCCAAGGGACGTAGCCAGATACGTGGAGCAATGCCATATCCGCCAACTATCCTGGGGATCAGCCACTAACGCAGGACTCTACATGCCCCTTCTTGTTCCTGATGCGCCGTGGATCGACGTCAGCATGGCCTTCGTACTTGGACTGCCTCATACAGCTCGCGGTATGGATTCCATCTTTGTAGTTGTCGACCGATTTTCTAAGATGGCTCATTTTATAGCTTGTCGGAAGACGATGGATGCCACGCGGATTGCTCACCTATATTTCCATGAGGTGGTGCGCTTACATGGGATTCCTATATCTATCACCTCTGATCGCGACACCAAGTTCATGAGCGACTTCGGGAAGTGCTTATGGCAGAAGCTGGGTACCAAATTAAACTTCAGGAGTGCCTATCATCCCCAAACTGATGGCCAGACCGATGTCATCAATAGAAGCCTCGGCAACCTCCTGAGGAGCCTCGCGGGAAGCCGACCAAAGATGTGGGATGCAACTTTGAGCCAAGTCGATTTTGCCTTCAATCGGTCCAAACACCGTTCAACCGGCTTGAGTCCTTTTGAGATAGTCTATGGATCCAATCTTATGGGCGTCTTGAATCTGGTTCCGATTCCCAAACTGGGTCGACCAAGCCTGAGAGCTGAATACATGATCGAGCACCACCACACCGCATTCGTGTTCGTGTTCGACGACCTGCTAACCACCAGGCTAGCCCTCTCATCGGTGCTCATCGGGCGCGCGCAGAGGACCTACTGGAGCGTGTCCCAGGAAGAGGTAGTGCTATTCTTCGACATGAACATGGTGTTCTCGACGTGGAAGTACAATGGCAGCACCATCTCCTTACTCGGTGCGCACCCGATCCTCAAACCCGTGGTCCAGGAAATGCCCATCGTCGGAGGGACCGGACTCTTTCGACTTGCCCGTGGCTATGCTCCGAGCAACATCTTCTCTCTAGATGCCAACACTGGCAATTCCATCGTCGAGTATAACGTTACTATATATACTTCATTACTAGTGACTCGTCAATTAAGAGCTTCTTCATTCTAGCTAGCTTGCTGCAGTGCTGTTGGAAGAGTTCCAGATATATGTAACAAATGGTTGACTTTCTGAATAAATAGTAATTACAGCATGATTTGTTATTGTTTTTCTGCCTTTTTTTAGTTGTTTAGACTTGAAAAGATTTCGTGTATATATGTGATGATCTTTTTTGCGTGGAAAGCGTGGATCTATCTTCGGCATCGTTACGGAGAGCTACCCATCAGAATGGGGGGCGCAGTTGACCTGAATGCAACTTATCCAACGGATGAGATAAAAAAAACCTCTTTACTTTGGTTAATAAACAAATAAAAGAGAGGAAAAGTTGATCTCGACCGTCAACGCTCATCGGGTGCTCACGGGCATCTACTGGGCCTCGTCTTTTATGGGTTAGTCAACTGGCCCGTAGAAAAGGCCCATATGGTTCAGGGTTAAGTACAATCCAGATGTAGGCAGCAGTCTTGCAACCTCCTGACTAACAGTGCGGCTCTTTGCATGAGATTAAATCATAAGAGAAAAGACAACATAATACCTAATTTTATAAACATCCTCATAAAATCATAAATTATAGATACATCATCTCCGATTTCTTTTTATTGCATAAATATCTTTTGCTTCCCTCGATCGAAATTTGTTGTAAAAATATGTCGTGGTTTCAACTGGAAAGAACCAAAACCCTTCATTTGTTTAATGGTGTGTATGCGAAGTGATTATTTGAGAGGAAAATAATGGCTCATTAGAATATAGGGTTTTGTTCCTAATATATATCTTTCCAAATGGTGAATTTAGTCTGAGTATTAGACTAAAATTTCAAATTATCTCCATGTATTTATAAATGTTTGTTGTTCCTAATATATAACTTTGTTGCAATTTGTTGTTTCTTTATTCTTATCTCCAATTTTGAAATCTAGTATAAAGAAACACTAGACATGTTTGTGTTTTGTTTCCAATTGTATTCTATCAATTGATACATGCCTCTCTTATATAGAGGTTGGATTGTAACAAACACCTAAGGAATAGCCTACACTAGATAACAGATTGCAACAAAGTAGAACTGGAATTTAAAATACAAATGTGATATCCACTTAGGAGTTGAGATTCTCATGATCTTGTTGAGAGATTTTCTCTATTCAGTTGCTGACTCAATATCAGACTCTACATGCCCCCACAATCTCAAGGGAAGTTCTTGAATTTTGAGATTGGATCGTAGCATTTGAAACCGTGCATTTGATAAGGGCTTCGTCAAGAGGTCTGCAATCTGGTCTTTACTTGATAAGAAGCGAACCTTGAGTTTCTTCTTCATGACACAGTCTCTCACAAAATAAAAATCTATCTCAATATGTTTGGTTCTAGCATGGAATACTGGATTTGCAGAGAGATATGTTGCGCCAATATTGTCACACCATAGTACATGAGAGAACCGCTGCTTAAATCCAAGTTCACCCAGTAGTGAAGTGAGCCATTGAATTTCACATGCTGCATTTGCAAGAGACTTGTACTCTGCTTCTGTGCTACTCCTAGCAACAGTTTTTTGTTGCTTGCAACACCAAGAGATAAGATTGTGTCCGAAAAATATGCAATAGGAACTGACAGACTTCCTATTATCCTTATCACCTGCCCAGTCTGAATCAGAAAAGGCATGAAGTTGCATTTGTACCGATTGTTTGGAAATTAGGAGCCCAAAGGAGATAGTATGCTTGAGATATTGAAGGATTCTCTTGACTGCTTGCCCGTGAAATAATTTAGGATTATGCATAAATTTGCTCACTCTATGGACAACAAATGCTATAGCAGGCCTCGTGAAAGCCAAGTACTACAATCCCCCAACAATACTTTGAAACAAAGAAGAATCTTCAAAATGTTCAGAGTCTGTAACTGATAATTAGCAGGAAGTAGACATAGGCGATGATACTGGTTTGGCACGATCCATTTTACTCTTGAGTAAATCAACGATGTACTTCCTTTGTGTTAGATACAGGCCATCTGAGGAAGGAAGAGCTTCAACACCTAGGAAGAAACTTAGATCTCGAAGATCTCTTCATGACCTTGACCTCCGAATCTCCAAATTCCTTTTCCTTTGGCTTAAAATCTCGTTTTAGTGAAAAACTTTCCTTTTTAGACAGTTTTATCGGTCTTTCTATTTTTAGCAAATTTCCTATTTCTAGTCGGTTTTCTCCTCTTTGAATTCCGGGTTTAGTTACTTGGATTAAGTTAAGTCATGTTTGAGTCCATGTATGAGTTGGTCTGGTCTCTCCTTAAACATATAAATGGAGGTTTTATGGTTTGTAAGAGACAGTTTTTGATGAATGAGAATTAGGGTTTGTGTTTTCTCCCTTTGAGAAATTTGGTTGTCTCTCCCATAGAGAGGCTCACGTTTACCCAGCGCCACCTACATATGGGATTGATTGCAGCCATGTGGCGTAATTACAATCGCCATTCGGAGTTGGTGGGTGGGTGGGTGGGTGGGGGGGGGGGGGGCGCGATTTCAAGGCATTTGGGAATTGGGACGGGTGTTTTGGAAAATTAGTTTGAGATGGATATTCAAGGTGCTTTATATGTATTATAATATGTTATAAACGTACAGTAATACATATATCTACCAAGTCTTTTTGAGTCTCACTCGATGACCAATCTCCTTAGTCCTCTGCGTGTCGCTTCCTCGAAGCTCCTCCGCATGCTGATAGCTTCCACCTCCACAGCATCCCCCTTTTTTTTTTGATTAGATAAGCCCGTAGGCTAGGATTACACTAGTAGGCAATCAGGCGAACAAAAGATGGTCACCGAGCCCCCGCCGCCACCCTGTGGGCAACCAAGTTCTGCTCTCTAGGAATTGTTACAAAACAAGAAAAAAGAAATTGCGAAGACGACCACCAAATTGATTTGAGGACGCCCTCCAATTCACGGGGCCAAGCAAATCTCCCAGTAATATAACCATTCGCCAAGAGGGAATCCGACTCCGTGATGATCGACATCAAACCGCGCCGTCTTGCTTCAAACAAACTGCCATCAATGGCCAGTAGCTCCGCTTCAACCACCGTAGCCGCCGGCGCATAACCTTGCCACACCCAAGAAGGTGGCGAACTCACATCAGACAAGCATGCAACCCCCAAGCCAGCCCTCCCATCCCGGAAAGAGGCATCCATTTGGAGTACTGGCGCTGGACATGGCGGCGCCAGTGGCACAATAGAGTTTCCTCAATTTGATCGCCGCCTATTGGCCAAGGAGAACTCCTTGACTTGCCACGCAATCAACCGTGCCAACTGCGAAGGATTGCTCCGCTTTTCATCAAAGACCATCGCATTCCGCTCCTTCCACAACCACCAAAGTGTATAAGCTGCCAAACACTTCCAGTCATTTAAACCTTTCTTGGGGGAGGAAGCGAACAAAGTCCAGCAGTCATCAATGCATGTTAGTGACTCCCTTCCCCGACAGACCGCCGCCCAAATTCCCGCAGCATAGGGGCAGTGGAAAAAAAGATGATCGGGCGACTCATCTTCCTCTCCGCACCGAGGGCACAAGGGGCTGATAGAAGAACCACACCGCCAAAGAATGCCCGCCGTCATGATCTTGCCATGAAGGAGCCGCCATAGGAAAAAAAGAACACGTGGCCCCGCCGGAGTTTTCCACAAGTTGATCCATCCCACACTTTCTTCCTCCCCAACCCAAGGCCCAGCCGATCGAACAGAAGGAGAGAAAAAGATAGAGGAGGTGGTGACCTGACCTGATGAATGGAACATCCACGAAGCCTTGTCGCACCCATCATCTCCTTCAGGCCTAATCTGTAGGATCAGGTTCGCCAATTCCGCCGGGAACAGAGTGCTCACCTTGGTCTCCACCCAGCGTCCATCCGCATCCATGAGATCGCCTACTCTGGGGCAGCCTTCCAGCAAGTCGACGTGGAAGACCGAGGGAGATCGTTGCAGGGGCAGATCCATGAGCCAACAATCTTCCAGGACACTGATAGAGCTGTGTGGCGCCGGGTGCCATCTCAAGCCTTGCCTAAGTTCCCTTGCCGCCAGACAAGAGCGTCTCCAATGGCAAGATGCTCTTGTCGGAATAGACCCCAGCGGAAGCTGTACAAACCATTTGTACTTGGACTTTGTAAGCGCTGACCATATCGAGTATGGACGATGCATCAGATATGCAACGCGCCGGATCCGCAGAGGCTTTTGCCAAACATGGAACCTTCGCAGTCCTAGGCCCCCCAACTCCTTCGATGAGCATACACGTTCCCAAGAAACCCTGCCTGCCCTCTTCCCATTCCACAAGAAATTCCTAGCAATGAACTCCAAGGATCTCAAAACAGAAGCAGGCACATGGGTTGCCATGAACAAATGGGTAGGAAGTGCTTGCAGGACCGTCTTTATCAGAGTTACCCGACCTGCACAAGCCAACTTCAAGGAACTCCACCCATTGAGCTTCTCCTGAAAGGACTCCAGTAAGCCGTTGAAATCCGAGGGCTTGAGCTTTCTTCCATCTACCGGGACACCCAGATATCTGAACGGTCCTCTTTCTTCAGTAATCTTAAGCACCCTGCAGATCCCTCGTCTGAGTTCCTCATCTACAATTGGAGAAATCCTGATCGTAGATTTGAGAGGGTTGACTTCCAGGCCTGACATCTCCCCAAAGGCCTCAAAGATCTCCAGAATTCGCTCCGCCTCCGCCAAATTAGCCTTTGTAATTAGAAGGCAGTCGTCGGCGAAAGAGTAGATGAGAATAGATCTCCGGCGCCCGGTAGTATTTAACGCCCCGCAGACCTCGCCTTTCCATGATTAATTGTGACAGGACTTGCTGCACAAGAAGAAAGAGATACGGAGAAAGGGGGTCCCCTTGGCGAAGACCCCTGCTGGCTGTAAAGAAACCAGACAAACGCCCATTTACAATAACAGAGAAGGAGGGAGAAGAGACACAACCAAAGATCCAGGAGATAAGAATTTGTGAAAATTGCATAGCCTCCAAGACCGTCTTCAAAAAACTCCAACGCACGCTGTCGTAGGCCAAGCGAATTTCCACCTTGACCGTCATCAACGCCCTTCACTTATAACTGGTTCAGAAAGAGCCCATTCCTCCTCCGGTGGGGGGTTTATCACTACTCAATAAACAAACAAGACGCGTTAATGTCACGCGAATTACGATACTAGTAGTTAGCTTTGCGTCAGAGAGGCACGTGAAGTAGTGGAAATGTTGAGCTAGCTAGCTATATAGTTCACAGTGAGAGAGAGGCAAGCAACCAGCAGGGCATGCGTGTTTTATTAATTCCATGCGAATCTCATATTTGACTTCTACTAAGATCTATCTATAAATACCCGGCTATTAGCTAGCTTGGAGCTAGGTGATCCACCTTAATTCCATTGTTCTCCATCTCCAAAAACCATCTAGCTAAACCATCGATCATGGCTGCTTCCCTTCGTCTTATCTCATCCATCTTCTCCATTCTCCTCCTGCTTCTTTTCGCAGCGGCGACGACGGCCGCCATGGCTGACAAGGAGAAGACAACCAAATTTCACTTGTACTTCCACGACATCGCCACTGGAAAAAACCCTTCACTCATCCAAGTGATCAAAGTGAATGGCACTTCTCCCCTCTCCTTCGGGAATGCACTGGTGTTGGACGACCCGATCACAGCCGGGCCAAACCTCTCATCGAAGCTCATCGGGCGCTCGCAGGGAACCGTCTGGTCCGTGTCTCAGAAAGAAACAGTGCTATTTTTCAACTTGAACGTGGTGTTCTCCACGGGGAAGTACAATGGCAGCACCATCGCGTTGCTTGGTGCGTTCCAGTCCCTTAAACCCGTGAGGGAACTGCCGGTCGTCGGAGGGACCGGACTCTTTCGATTTGCCCGTGGCTATGCTCTGAGCACCACCTACTCTCAAGATGCCAACACCGGCAATGCCATCTTCAAGTGGAACATTACTATATTTCATTACTGACTCGCCAAGAGCTTCTTCAATGTTCTAGCTTGCTGCCCTGATGAAAGAATTATATGTGTATCGGTGTTGTGGACCTACCACTATGCAAAAATTCCCATATATGTAATAAACGGTTGAGTTTCTGAATAAATAGTAAAATCATGATTTATAATTGTTTTTTGCCTTGTTTGGAATTAAAAGTTTTTCATATCTGATAATCTTAGTTTTCGTATAAGGATGTGGAGAGCAGTTTACTGTTTACCCGAACCTAATTTTTTTAATGGGTGAGATCAAAAACTTCTTTACTCGATCAAAATAAAAATCTAATCAAAATAAATAAATAAATATTTATATTTATATTTCAATCTAATATACCTCAGGAGTTTGAGCCTAAACTGGTGAATTGAAGTCATTTTCCTAACCATAGATCGTTAACAGCGAACAGGTGTCCAATCAGTGCGTGCTCTGTTTTGGAAACTGAGTTGACGTCGATTCAGCATGCGCTGGTTTGGGCAAAAGAGGAAGGGAACAAGGTAGTCGTGGTGGAATCGGACTCAAAGGATTCGATCGATATCCTGAATGGTTTTAGCTTGTGCACGTCAAGGATGGAGGAGCTGGTGCAGAGCATCTTCATGCTTGCGCGGAGCTTTTGCTCTGTTTTGTTTGTAGCTTTCCCAGGGGCTCCAACGATGGGGGGATGATGAGGTGGCTAAGAGATGTAGGAGAACTCAGGTATCTTTTTCTTGGAGACGAGAGGATGTACCTGATGATCCTAGTGTCGCGTAGTTGAGCGTGTTGTAATTAACCAGCCCCGTCTGGCTCACTTCATCAAAACACACACAAAAAAAAAAAAAACATGTGTCCAATCGAGCGGGAACGCACGAGCAGCGCAAACCAAGGGATGTGAGCTGCTACACCGAATCCCATGCACGATCGCACGGCTCGGCGCCTACCTATTCTTTAGGTACTTACGTACGGTGCACCAGCAAGATCCAGCTAAGATTGGTATGATTGGGAGAGCAGTTGATGCTTACTTGCTAAGTCTACCAGTTGACTTATTGCAAATGAAGAACAAGACGTAGTATTAGCAATTTGCGTTAGAGAGGCAAGTCCATGATCGAATCAAATAATACATAGGATAGTACGTGGTGGAAACATATAATATTATAGATCCGAGGCCGGGTTCATTCAGTTAGGTCACAAGTGACAGGCCAACAAGGCAACAACTACCAGGGCATCATCTTTTATTCCATTCGAATCTCATATTTGACTTCTTGTATAAAAAGTTCTAGTCCCCCGATCGTTGGACAAAACCCTTCTTCCATCCAAGCGATCAAGGTCGATCAAAGTGAATTATTTATTAGCGTAGAAATTAAATTTAACCGTTGACCAGTCAAATAGTCAAGATTTTTTTTTAATGACATTACAAGAAATTTGGATATAGATCACACTAAAGAAATCATAAAGATGTCAGTTTTTAGAAAAACCGTCATAAAGAAAATGAGTAAAGAACTATTTTCACGATTGGTTCTTTTTAATCACAGTTATTAACAACTGTCATGAATCATGTAAGACTAATCTTAGTTTTTAACTGTGATTGAAATTATGTAATATTTTGTAATTAGAACACAGATTTTATCTGTGATTGAAAGTAAAAAATATTAACTTTTATTTTAAACAACTACAGTATATAATTAAATACCATGTACCCTAGCCGGCCCTTATTCCCTTTCTAATTTCCTTATCTTCCCCCTCTCACCCGATCTCTCCCTCGCCACGGCCAAGCTGCGACCCAACCCCTCCGACCTCCGATCTCAATCACAGCCAACCACCTTGCCGGCTCGTTCGTCATCCCCAGCTACGCCACCGTCCAAGCGCCAGAGGCCACCACTGCGCGTACTCTCCTCCCCCGGCGCCGTTCTTCATCGCCCACACCTCCACCGCCCTCAAATCCGGCCGACATCGACATTGCTGCAAAGCACACCGGCAGATACCGTCCTCGCCGCCACGCCTGCCATCCTCGCCGATTGAAGCCACCAAGCTCGGTTGCACTGAAACCCTGATCTCCACCCTCACCGGCGGACTCCGGCGAGCCAGATGCGGCGATCCCGTGCAGGCCAAGGTGACCTCTCTCTCTCTCTCTCCCTCCTCTATCTCTATCTCCACTACTCATAACCTCTCCCTCCTCTATGGCGACGGCCATTGCATGGGGGTACTTGCTGCAATGGTTTGGCTGGGGAGGGAGGACCCAATCTAGTTTTTCGCTCCCCGCGCAACTAGACAAATCCTGTTATATGGGGCAACTTCTGTTGTTTGAGGACGGTGATTGCTGACTGATGACATCCAATTGGGCTTTGAGATCCTAGAATTCGGCGATATCATCCATCTTTAATGCTATCTTGGTCAAGAGTAATTCGCCTGACTTTGATTTAGCAGTTAAGCACAGTTCACTTAGATTGTTCTCTCAGCTTTTCTACATTTGTGCAGAAAGGTCTCCAAAAAATGTAGGAGTGACAACTTAATGTCAGGATTTATGGGCTATGGTCGAATGCCCACTACTTTCCTACAGTTTTGGACTATTTTCAGGGGAATGAACTCACTAAGAAACATCGTTTGATTGACTCTAAATTTTATGTCAGTAATCAGTCCATTAGAATTAACTAGGCTTTGGAGGAAGATGAGTGCATTGTACATAAGCCTCTCGTGCCACTTAACTTTTTGTGTGTGCTTCTTCTGTCTTCATTTTCTTATTCTAAATCAATATAAGAGATGTCCATGAATGGCGCTGCTTCGCAGTCTCCAAGCTGCTTGGAGTATGGAACTCTTCCTGTGCAGTTAGCCCCTGCTCCAACGCACTTATACTCACCAAATAGGACCGTCCTGCAAGAGTTTCCATGTTAGAATTCCATATAAAAATTACTCAGAAATTTTGCTACTTTACGCTAAGCTTAGTTTAACATGGCCTGTATCAGAACAGAACAGAGGTACTAAGTTGTTCGATTGTGTTATCCTACTTATTTGTTTAGAAATTAGAAATGATCTTTACAAGAACCTCCTGATATAGAAATTAAGAAACTCAGAGAACCCCTTATGCCAAGCAAACTAGTCATACTAATCAAACAATGCTAATTCTCAACTTACATTATACAAAGTAAGTAAACCCACTCTTCGTGTTACATAGCAACATAAAGACTTGCCAAACTCCACACCTCAACATCGATTGCATCATTCATTCATGTTCAGTAACAAAGCTAGCTACGTAGCTCTTCCGTAGAGATATGAACAATGAACATGCTTGGATGGATGTCTCAGTGACGTTACTAATTAAGGTCTATAGCTAGGTGGTCCATCCTTATCGAATTAGGACCACAGCTCTCTCGCAGATGGCCACATCGATTTCCTTAATTTCCTCGCTCTACCAATTCTATATCTAACAAACTTTGCTCCTTATGCCTAATTTCCTTTAACAGATGATGATCTTGTTGTAGCACTATGTCCTAAATCAAGACTATGCATATGGGCCAAATGCAATAGTTTCTAGAGGATGTCTTTATTCCTTGACCTAAATTGTTGCAGGGAATGAATGAAGGGAGATACTATAGAGTGGCTTCTGCATTATTGAATGAGAGCTTCTACAGCATCCATATCATTTTTACTGCCATATATATGAATGCCCTCAAACAAATATATACCTCTTTTGTTGTCAAACTAAACAACCGGGGAAGATCTATAGACAATATATACCTCTCTTTGATATGTGGTGCTTTATCTAATATATGTATTTTTTTTTGTGTGTGTGAACTGTGAAGGGACATTTATATTTCTCCCAAGGTGATTGTGTTGGAAGAGCTCCATTCAATCCAAAAACATTGCGACTCGGTAAGATTTACTATTCGTGTCTTAGTAGTTTTTACTTGACATCTTTTAGCGTATACATGTAAAGGGTTATGAGATTGTGTATTTCACAATATTTTGGATAAAAAAAATTATTTTAACTATATCCACAATTGGTTTTATTGAAAGAAATTTTGACTTGAATAGCAGTGTCGAGTTTTCTTGAATGAGATATTCAGGGACTTGAATTTGTGATTAGTTTGTTTTTTTTGCTATTTACTTGCACTGTATGATCGTAACTATGATCATGTTATTTCCTTTGTCTCAGGTTGTGGCAGAGCAGATTCTTGTACTTAATCCTGTAAATCGTGCATTGCCATTTCCTGTTACAATTTCAGATGATGTGAAAGATGTTGTCACAAGGAGATCCGTTTGAGGTATGTTGTTAATTCTGTTTCGATTGGCGTAGTTGTTATTCCTTTTGTTTAAAAGCTTTTAGCTATTTTTATATCCTAGCAATAGAATGACTTTGCTATCTCATGATTGAGGATTCTTACTGTGACGTGATATGGAAGATAGCTTGCTGTTTACCCTAAGTGACATGTTCGAGCAACAATTTTCCAACTAAAACTGCTAGTTGGGTTAGATTACTTTGAAGCTTGCTATTATGATTAAGCACATTCCTATGCCGTCTATTCTGGTTTTGACATACCTTATGGTTTCAGCATCACATGTTGAACCAACTGCTCTTCGTCAGCTATATGTAGATTGCGTCAAATTATTGTCGTGTGGAATAAAGCACCAGATGTAGCACATAATGTCAGATTGAAAGGGGCTTCTGTTGTTTTATATGTCAGATGAAGTACTAGCTTCATGACTGCATTTGCCTTGGATTTATTTCGTTTATAGAGTAAATTATTGTCATATGTTAGAAAACATAGCTGGGAGACTAGAATATGATAAATGAAAATGAATTCAGTTTCCCCTAGACTTTTTTACCTACTCTGCTTTCTTTGCTTTGATGGATGGATGGATGGATGATCTCCTAGTTTGGAGAAATTAAAGATCTAGTTTGAAGTTAAGTAGTCTAGTTTGGAACATGGTATAAGCTGGTTGTCTTCGAAAAATAATCCTGCGGAATGTCGTATGGAATCATGGTTGTTATACAAAGTATTGCATATGTATCAGGCTATTAGACTGCTGTTCATTTTTATTTTCAGTGCAAATAATCTGAGAATGCAATGCAGTGTTTGGTCCAAACCAGATGGGGTGAAGATGTTGGTCAGGCTAAACAAATGTCTTTTGATTATCAAGACGGAGACTTTCAACTATGCACCTGCTGCTTTGGGCTTTTGCTTATCACTTATAGCGTTGTGGTGGATTTTAGATTCAAGGAAATGGTTCAAAGGCCCTGTTCGGAACATTGACAATCAGAATGAGGATTTTGCTTTTCTTTTCTTTGGTTTCTTCTTTTTTTGAAATTGGCATGTTGAAAGTTCTACAAATTCAGATTGGGAGAAAGGAAAAAACTGAAAATATGATGAGTTTTGTTTGTTACATTATTGTTTTGTATAAATTGCACTTGTGGGGATGTTTGGAGAAACAGTTTTAGTTTTGGTATATGAAAATATTGTGTTTTGGCTATGATTGAATAAGGAAACAATCACAGTTTTAAATCCAAAAACTGAGATCTAAAATGGTTATAGATCACAGCGCTATCAGGTTTCCATCTCAGTTTTTGGTTGTGATTAAACTTCACATTTGACCATGGTTTCACTCTAAAACCGAGATCTAAACTCATTAATAAGACCTAGTTAAACTGTTTTCATCTCAGTTTTTAAACCTTTTAATCACACACATTAACCGTGATTGAAACCTATAATACATCTCAGTTTTTTAAACGTGATTGAAACTTATAATACATCTCAGTTTTTAAATGTGATTGAAACTTATAATACATCTAAGTTTTTAAACGTGATTGAATAAAACTACTTTCAATCACACCCACATAGATCACGGTTTGAAATCCGTGATGGATGTGAATAGATCACAGGGAAAAACCGTGATTAAAAGCCTTTTTTCTAGTAGTGTGAGTTGAGCCGAGGCTAAAATTATTTACAGTGCTAAGGGAAGGGCCTCAAGCCCCTCCGTTGCCTGCCAGACAATGCTGGCACCGTTAATCCGGCACCATCTGGCCACAGAATCCGCCCTAGCGTTGTCCTTCCTCGGTACATGCATGATCAAGACAGAATCAAACTCCATATACAGCATCCATACAAGTTTCACAAGGTCTTCTACTTCCCTAGGCCACATACGGTGCCCATTCAGCACCTCGACGACCTCCTTGGCATCCGACTGAATGAAGATACGCCGCTCATTCCTCTGCTTTGCCTCTTGCATGGCCACCTGAACCGCCGTCAGCTCTGCCGCAAAAACTGAGTCAGCATTAATCTCCCTGCCCAGCACCCATCTCAGGTCCCCGCTAAAGTTGGAGGCCACCACTCCAACGGTCGCCTGGTGCCCACCCTCGATTGCCCGTGAGGCATCGACTTGTAAAACCACTGCTCCACCCTCACCATGTTGTGCATTACCCATCCCCACTCTGCCTTTGTTAGTTAGGAATTCCTCTGCCAGACGCTTAGCACGACGCGCCACCACCTCTGCCGGTTCCCCTGTCTCCTTGAAGATTCTAGCATTACGATCTTTCGAGGTTAACCAGATCCCATAACTTATATAGGCTTGGAGCTTCTTAACCCCCAGCTGGCTTGATGATCGTGTGAAGACTGCAACTAAGTTATCAGCGTTCCAATCGCATTCACCAACACCCAACTCGAGTAGCAGCCTATCTACTACCTGGCGGATGTAGGCGCATTCAAACAGGGCATGTTGCACTGTCTCATGCAACCCGCATCGAGGGCAATTCCTTTCCGACGAGAGATGGTGATGCCATAGCGCCTCTCGCACGGGGATCTTGCCCTTCATAGCTCGCCACAAAAATTGTTGTATCCTAGGTCCGGCCGGTAGTCTCCACAGGCAAGACCAGTTCATCCCGTCCTCCTCCATGTTGGTATAACAGCACCTCTACAGAAGGAGTTGATAGGCCGATGACGATGTGACAGTGCCACTACGATTGAACTCCCATCTATGGGTATCCCTGGCAAGCTGTGAGCAGCTGGGTAGGTTGGCAATGGTGCTGGCCAACTCCGGGTGGAAAAGCTCCGCCAATCTCTCCCCATCCCAGCCATCGTGGGATTGTAGGTCCTTCACCAACAGTTGATCTAGGTCTGTTGTGATAAGGCTTGGTAGGTTGATCAAAGCTTCATCCATAACCCACCGGTCATGAAGAACGCTAACCTTACTCCCCTGTCCCGGTGTCCACTGTAAGCCCAGGCGCAGGTCTTTAGTAGCACTGCATATCATCCTCCAATGGTGGGAAGCAGTACGATAATGGCATAGATCTGGAAGTACCCCTTCCCATTTGTATTTTGCCCGAGCAAGCTTGGTCCAGACCGAGTCTTGATCAAGGAGAGCGGCTGCCCTCTTCACTTTCAAAGCTCTTTGCCAGATGGTGTAGTCCTTCACACCCAATCCACCCCACTCCTTAGGTTTGCAAACTTCGCGCCAAGCAACGGCATTCAATCCAGACCTCCTCCCCTGCCAAATAAAGTCTCTGCAAAGTCTTTCAAGGCATTTGACAACTGATACAGGGATCGTGGCTATGGTCATAGCATGCACTGGCAACCCTTGGAGCACTGATCTAAGAAGTGTAACCCTTCCGGCCTCCGACAGCTTCCTCCCCTGCCATGACTTGATCCGATTGGTCATCGCATCCACGAGGGGGGCGAAGTCCGCTGTACGCAGCTTCTTGGCACTCAGTGGCGCTCCTAGATACTGCCACCCCTCCGTCTTCTCTCCAACGCCCAAAATGCCACAGATAGCAATACGCCGATCTTTGTCCACCGTCTTCGAGAAACGAATGCTACTTTTGCTCTTGTTCATCTCCAACCCGCTAAGCACATGGAACATAGTGAGCTTCTGCCTCAATCGCCGAGCTTCGAGACAAGTGGCACGGGAGACCAGCAGGCAATCATCGGCATAGAGTAGGTGTGAAATCGAGAATTCTGACCCTCGGAACTTTAAGCCTTCCAAACTATAGCCCGGGCTGTCCAATATACGTGTGAACACCTCCTGAACGAGAAGGAATAGGTATGGTGAAAGTGGATCTCCTTGTCGGAGTCCCCGTCTAGGCTGAACTCTCCCGTGTACTTCACCGTTAACAATGAAAGAATACATTGCTCCTTGAACACAGGCCATCACCCATTGTATCCAAATCGGTGGGAATTCCATTCTGCGCATAACTTCCTCCAAAAATGTCCATCTGACTCTGTCGTAGGCCGACATGAGGTCGACTTTCAAGGCCATAAGACTGCGTGTCTTTGGAGCAATGGCTACTGAATGCACTATTTCCTGAGCAGCATCTATACTATCGAAAATACTCCTCCCTTCCACGAAGGCTGATTGCTGATGGCTCACCAGTTCACCTAAGGGACCTTTGAGACGACGTACAAGGATGGTAGTGATTACCTTGTAACCCACGTTGCATAGGCTGATGGGCTTGAAGTCCTTCACCCGCCGAGGGAGGTTGCATTTCGGAATGAGGGAGATGAACGTTTCATGCCAAGCCGGTGGGAGTCTCGCCTGTAGGAAAAAATTCTTCACTAACTTAACAAAATCAGTGCCCACAACCTCCCAGAACCAGATGTAAAACTCCGCTGGCATTCCGTCGGGGCCGGGGCATTTTTTCCGGCCAAGAGAAAACACAGCATCCTTAATTTCTTCCTCAGTAACCTCCCCAGTCAAGCTCTCAATCCAGTGTGGTTCAACCTTGGGCAGCTCAGGGATGCATTCCACCAAAGTCTGCCCCCCATCATCCCACATCTTCCTATAGTGATTCTGCAATACACGCCCCATACCGACCTGGTCCGTGACTACTTCCCCATCCTCTGTGGTAAGCTGGCAAATTTTTGACTTGTGAGAGCGGCCAGACACTAGCTGATGGAAGTAACTAGAGTTGCGATCGCCAGCCTTGACCCATTCATGGCGAACCCTTTGGCACACCCTCTGTTCCTGCCGTGTAATGAGGCTATCCCACTGCTTCTCCAGCTCTCCAAGGAGGACCGCATCCGCTTCAGGTAGCTCTCCACGATCCTCCATCGAGTATAGGGTCTCCATGAATCCTTCAATCCGCTTCCCAGCTTTGAACATGTCCGAGGACCTATGATGTCGGTCCCAACCTTTGACAACTCTCTTTATGGCCTTGACCCTTGTTGTAAAGCAAAATTGGTCTGACCCCGAGCAAGGGAAGCTCCAAGCGCGCACCAAGGCCTCCCTGAACTCCTGGGTTTTCATCCAACTCTGCTCCAATCTGAAGGTGGAGGGGCCTTTCTTTTGCATAGCCTTATGCAGCACCACAAGCAGGGGAGAGTGGTCCGACCCCACCCTGGGTAGGTGTTTGACGAAGGCCTCAGGACACACCGCCTTCCACTTCGAATTGCCAAGAGCCCTGTCCAGTCTTTCTAAAATCCTCGCTCCACCAGCCTGTTGATTGGTCCAGGTGAACTTGCTACCTATGAAGTACAGCTCCGTTAAGTTGTTTGCACTGATGAAGTTTAAGAATTCTCGCTCTGCCCTCCCAAACGTGAAAGGCACTCCACCACGCTTCTCCTCTGCAGTTAGGATAACGTTAAAATCTCCTATCATGAGGTGCGGGAGATTTACCAGCTCAGCTCGTGATAAGGCCTCCCACAACTCCTTGCGGTCCAGGTCCCTTGTAGTTCCATAGACAGCAGAAACCACAACTTGCCCAACCAGCGGAGAGGTAAAGATGCCATGGATAGCCTGAGAAGACCAGTGAGTAAATGAAGCCCGACCGGCTGCTCGATTCCAGAACGCAACGATCCCTCCGTGTCTACCAACAGCAGGAAGCAGATAGCATCCCCACTGCTGGCCAAGTTTTTCCTGCAACCACAACTCCTTATCTGCACCAACTAAAACATCAGCCAACAAAACAAGGGAGAGGGCTTGTTCACCAGTGAGCCGATAGAAGGTGCGTACCACCCGCCCTAGGCATGCACCTCGGCAATTCCAGTAAATTATAGTCATGGAGTCACCGTGGAATCAACCAGGTGCTCGCCTGGGGGTGTGTCAATGCAGAGTCTCTTCCATTGGCCATCATACTCCGTTTCCTTCGCCCTCCTTGGTCCGGCTACCACCAACGCCATATCAATGGCCTCCATTGTCACCTCTTCACCCTGCGAGTGATAGCTTTGCGACGGGATGTCTTCCTTTATGGAGGAGACGTGGATCGGTGTTTCAGCTCCCATGGCGGCAACGAGTTTTTTAAATCCTTCTTCATGGAGTCGGTCTAATTCTCCCTCATTTATCAGTCCTGCGGTAGTCTCCTCAGCTGGCCTAGGCTGGCCGTCCATCGGGCCCTGAATCACCAATCTAGGCCCAGTGTCCCCTAGAGTTGTGTATCTGTTCGGGCCCAGCACAGTTTTTGGCCCAACAAAGGTAGGCCCAGACCGTCCTCTAGAACATTCCATCTCTTTCATATCATATGAGGTGAGCTGGCCAGTAAAATCCCTATCTTCTACACCCTTCCGAGAGGAATCCGGGCCACTCGATCCCACCGATCGAGTCACCAACCCACTACCCAGGATCCTCTCCGTAGCCCTAGCGCCGGCGCAGTCGCGGTCGCTCTCATCGCCCGGTGATCCACTCTCCAGGGGTTGTCCTGTCTGCATCGGCCTCTTCGCCTGCCAGATGCCACGTGGGCGTCCCGCACCACCCGACATCCTCTGACAGGCGTCACCCCCTTGCAGCGCACCCGGCTCCTCCTGCTGTCGTCTTCCCCGAGCTCCCCTACGCCCTCGCCGGACCACATGCCACTCGCTGGCAGCCGCAGCGATGACCGCCGGCGGGATGGCCATCGGATCCTGGTGAGTCCCAAAACCCGGTGGTATTTCTTCCATGTCCACCTCCAATGAGTGTCCCTCCGGCGGCGTCTCCGGGGTATGTCTCTCCAGCGGCGCTTCCCACCTAGTCCCCTTCTTTGTGGTTGTCATCCTCTCTGCCATCTCCTTCGCCTTGATTCGCTCCTTGCACGATCCAGCCCCATGACCAATGCGAGCACAAAACTCACAAATCTTCACATTTTCAAATATAAACTCATAAATCCGAGTACCGCACCTCGTAGTCACCGGCTCGCCAAGCTTAACCACCCGGCTTAAATCCATCTCAACACACACACGAGCATACCGGCCTCTCTCAGCGTCCTCCGTTATCAGATCTACCTGCAGTGGTAGACCTATTGAGGAGACAATTTTCATTACAGCCTCCCTGTCAAACAACTCCATAGGCAACCCAGGTATCCTTAGCCAAACAGGGGTCATCGTGAAATCTTCTGGGACAGGGCAGAAGTCTTCTCGCCACCTTAGGAGTGAGAGCATCCTGCCATTAACTGACCAAGGTCCCATAGTGAGGACATGGTGGAAATCGCCTTCATTAGTAAATTGGAACACCAATACTCCCCTTGCCATATCAATAACTTTGAAGCTATCGGTAGTGCTCCAGATTGTGGACAACTTCTGCTTAAGGACAGCAAGTGATAATCTCCGGCCAAGAAACCGCCCAAAGAGGGAGTACCTCCATTTCCGGCAGCAACGGTCGAGGAGTTCGTCGTCAAGCACTACCTCATTAGCATATAGAGGCCCCAGCCGGGCCATCTCCTCCTCTGTAACCCTTGAAGATTTGGGCTTCAATCCTGCCGCCGCTGCGTAGGTAGCCCTTCTGCTCATCCCATTGCCAACACTGAACCCTGTATGTTGGGGAGTCTCCGGGACACTCCGTTGTCCAGCGTTGGGGTCCGGAGGCCTTGACGGTGATGAACCCCCTCTAAGTTCCTTACTGGTGTCGCTAGTCCGCTCGCCCTCCATTTTTCACAGTTAATAGTCAAGATTAAAATCTACTCCACATTTAAAAATCAGATGATTGCAGTTAAGTTCTACTTCTTCAACCTACGTTCGAACAGAAGTGTCAAGTTGAATGGAAACCTATATTAGACCTAATTTAATAATCTAATTAATAGCTAATTATCTAGATTAACTTAAAGTAGTCTAAATTAACCTATTAAAAGCATAAATTATCTAATATCAGGAAATTAATTAAGGAAAATAATAAAGATCATCCTAAGTTACTAAATCAAGAGAAAACATATTTAAATCTATTGATTAACTTAATCTAACTTAGAAAATAAGGACTTCTAATATTAAATTAATCTAAAGCAAAACAATAAAAAAAATCTCTAAAAAGAACATTAAAGAGGAAATCATTATTATCTAAACCTAAATTAACTATCTAAGAACAGTAGTAAAAACTACATTATATAGAAAAGAAGAATTAAACTAAGTACTAGAGAAACGAAATCATCTAATTAAATGAAATCAACTTACAGGAACAGAAAACATATTAAAAGAACAAAAGGAAATCCAGGCGCGCAGGCTCTGTGTTTGGTTTTGCGAGAGAGATTACATGGTGAAAGAAGAAGACTATTTATATTAGAGCAGTTGGATAACTTCTACTCAGCACGTTCTCCTCGATCTTCCGTTTTTCACTCTTGATGTGTCGCGTGTCCTATGTTCTCCGATATTTCCTCGTTTCTCCATTATCATGCTCTGGCCGATGACGGTTGCGTCTGGACGATAAGCTTGTAGCCGATGACGGTTGCGTCTGGACGATAAGCTTGTAGCCGATGACGGTTGCGTCTGGTCGGTGAGCTTGTCTACATTATCATGTCATCTTTCTTGATTGTTATTTTCTTCTCGTCTAGTTCTTCATCGTCCAAAGTTGATGACTTGTTTATCTCTATATCATCATCGTTATTGGTCGATAATCTCTTTGTGTAAAGATGATCATCGTTCTTGGTCGATGACTTTCTTCTTTTGGTCGATGATCTTTTACTTGATTTGGAACGTTATCGTTCAATTGCTCTTAAAAGGTTCATCGTCCATATTTATTATACTGATATGACAATCATTAATTGGTTAATCATTATTTTGACTAACAGTACTAATCCCATCGCCTTCGATCGGCACCGCATTCGTGTTCGACGACCCGCTAACCACCAGGCTAGCCCTCTCATCGGTGCTCATCGGGCGCGCGCAGGGGGACCTACTGGAGCGTGTCCCAGGAAGAGCAAGTGCTATTCTTCCACATGAACATGGTGTTCTCGACGTGGAAGTACAATGGCAGCACCATCTCCTTACTCGGTGCGCACCCGATCCTCAAACCCGTGGTCCAGGAAATGCCCATCGTCGGAGGGACCGGACTCTTTCGACTTGCCCGTGGCTATGCTCCGAGCAACATCTTCTCTCTAGATGCCAACACTGGCAATTCCATCGTCGAGTATAACGTTACTATATATACTTCATTACTAGTGACTCGTCAATTAAGAACTTCTTCATTCTAGCTAGCTTGCTGCAGTGCTGTTGGAAGAGTTCCAGATATATGTAACAAATGGTTGACTTTCTGAATAAATAGTAATTACAGCATGATTTGTTATTGTTTTTCTGCCTTTTTTTAGTTGTTTAGACTTGAAAAGATTTCGTGTATATATGTGATGATCTTTTTTGCGTGGAAAGCGTGGATCTATCTTCGGCATCGTTACGGAGAGCTACCCATCAGAATGGGGGGCGCAGTTGACCTGAATGCAACTTATCCAACGGATGAGATAAAAAAAACCTCTTTACTTTGGTTAATAAACAAATAAAAGAGAGGAAAAGTTGATCTCGACCGTCAACGCTCATCGGGTGCTCACGGGCATCTACTGGGCCTCGTCTTTTATGGGTTAGTCAACTGGCCCGTAGAAAAGCCCATGATGTGGTCGATGTTGGGCCCATATGGTTCAGGGTTAAGTACAATCCAGATGTAGGCAGCAGTCTTGCAACCTCCTGACTAACAGTGCGGCTCTTTGCATGAGATTAAATCATAAGAGAAAAGACAACATAATACCTAATTTTATAAACATCCTCATAAAATCATAAATTATAGATACATCATCTCCGATTTCTTTTTATTGCATAAATATCTTTTGCTTCCCTCGATCGAAATTTGTTGTAAAAATATGTCGTGGTTTCAACTGGAAAGAACCAAAACCCTTCATTTGTTTAATTGTGTGTATGCGAAGTGATTATTTGAGAGGAAAATAATGGCTAATTAGAATATAGGGTTTTGTTCCTAATATATATCTTTCCAAATGGTGAATTTAGTCTGAGTATTAGACTAAAATTTCAAATTATCTCCATGTATTTATAAATGTTTGTTGTTTCTATATTCTTATCTCCAATATTGAAATCTAGTATAAAGAAATACTAGACACGTTTGTGTTTTGTTTCCAATTGTATTCTATCAATTGATACAGGCCTCTCTTATATAGAGGTTGGATTGTAACAAACACCTAAGGAATAGCCTACACTAGATAACAGATTGCAACAAAGTAGAACTGGAATTTAAAATACAATTGTGATATCCACTTAGGAGTTGAGATTCTCATGATCTTATTGAGAGATTTTCTCTATTCAGTTGCTGACTCAATATCAGACTCTACATGCCCCCACAATCTCAAGGGAAGTTCTTGAATTTTGAGATTGGATCGTAGCATTTGAAACCGTGCATTTGATAAGGGCTTCGTCAAGAGGTCTGCAATCTGGTCTTTACTTGATAAGAAGCGAACCTTGAGTTTCTTCTTCATGACACAGTCTCTCACAAAATAAAAATCTATCTCAATATGTTTGGTTCTAGCATGGAATACTAGATTTGCAGAGAGATATTTTGCGCCAATATTGTCACACCATAGTACAGGAGAGAACCGCTGCTTAAATCCAAGTTACTCAGTAGTGAAGTGAGCCATTGAATTTCACATGCTGCATTTGCAAGAGACTTGTACTCTACTTCTGTGCTACTCCTAGCAACAGTTTTTTGTTGCTTGCAACTCCAAGAGATAAGATTGTGTCCTAAAAATATGCAATAGGAACTGACAGACTCCCTATTATCCTTATCACCTGCCCAGTCTGAATTAGAAAAGGCATGAAGTTGCATTTGTGCTGATTGTTTGGAAATTAGGTGCCCAAAGGAGATAGTATGCTTGAGATATCGAAGGATTCTCTTGACTGCTTGCCAGTGGGATAATTTAGGATTATGCATAAATTTGCTCACTTTATGCACAGCAAATGCTATAGCAGGCCTCGTGAAAGCCAAGTACTGCAATCCCCCAACAATACTTCGAAACAAAGAAGAATCTTCAAAATGTTCAGAGTCTGTAACTGATAATTGACAGGAAGTAGACATAGGCGATGATACTAGTTTGGCAGATCCATTTTACTCCTCTTGAGTAAATCAACGATGTACTTCCTTTGTGTTAGATACAGGCCATCTGAGGAAGGAAGAGCTTCAACACCTAGGAAGAAACTTAGATCTCGAAGATCTCTCCATGACCTTGACCTCCGAATCTCCAGATTCCTTTTCCTTTGGCTTAAAATCTCGTTTTAGTGAAAAACTTTCCTTTTTAAGCAGTTTTATCGGTCTTTTTATTTATAGCAAATTTCCTATTTCTAGTCGGTTTTCTCCTCTTTGAATTCCGGGTCTAGTTACTTGGATTAAGTTAAGTCATGTTTGAGTCCATGTATGAGTTGGTTTGGTCTCTCCTTAAACATATAAAAGGAGGTTTTAGGGTTTTTAAGAGACATTTTTTGATGAATGAGAATTAGGGTTTGTGTTTTTTCCCCTTGAGAAATCTTGTTGTCTCTCCCATAAAGAGGCTCACGTTTACCCTGCGCCACCTACATATGGAACTGATTGCAGCCATGTGACGTAATTGGGGGGGGGGGGGGGGGGGGGGGGGCATTTCATGGCATTTGGGAATTGGGACGGGTGTTTTGGAAAATTAGTGTATTACTAAGTCTTTTTGAGTCTCACTCGATGACCAATCTCCTTAGTCCTCTGCGTGTCGCTTCCTCGAAGCTCCTCCGCATGCTGATGGCTTCCATCTCCACAGCATCCCCTTCACTTATAACTGGTTCAGAAAGAGCCCATTCCTCCTCCGGTGGGGGGGTTTATCGATCACTACTCAATAAACAAACAAGACGCGTTAATGTCACGAGAATTACGATACTAGTAGCTAGCTTTGCGTCAGAGAGGCATGTGAAGTAGTGGAAATGTTGAGCTAGCTAGCTATATAGTTCACAGTGAGAGAGAGGCAAGCAACCAGCAGGGCATCATGCATCTTTTATTAATTCCATGCGAATCTCATATTTGACTTCTACTAATATCTATCTATAAATACCCGGCTATTAGCTTGGAGCTAGGTGATCCACCTTAATTCCATTGGTCTCCATCTCCAAAAACCATCTAGCTAAACCATCGATCATGGCTGCTTCCCTTCGTCTGATCTCATCCATCTTCTCCATTCTCCTCCTGCTTCTTTTCGCAGCGGCGACGACCGCCATGGCTGACAAGGAGAAGACAACCAAATTTCACTTGTACCTCCACGACATCGCCACTGGAAAAAACCGTTCACTCATCCAAGTGATCAAGGTGAATGGCACTTCTCCCCTCTCCTTCGGGAATGCAGTGGTGTTGGACGACCCGCTCACAGCCGGGCCAAACCTCTCATCGAAGCTCATCGGGCACTCGCAGGGAACCGTTTGGTCCGTGTCTCACGAAGAAACAGTGCTATTTTTCAACTTGAACGTGGTGTTCTCCACGGGGAAGTACAATGGCAGCACCATCGCGTTGCTTGGTCCGGTCCAGTTCCTTAAACCCGTGAGGGAACTGCCGGTCGTCGGAGGGACCGGACTCTTTCGATTTGCCCGTGGCTATGTTCTGAGCACCACCTACTCTCAAGATGCCAACACCGGCAATACCATCTTCAAGTGGAAGGTTACTATATTTCATTACTGAATCGCCAAGAGCTTCTTCAATGTTCTAGCTTGCTGCCCTGATGAAAGAACTATATGGGTGTGTTTGGTTACGGGATAGTCTATCTCGAGATTAGAGGGAATGGGGATTGGTATCTGGGATAAGTAGTGGGATATGTATGGTATTTTGTTGAAAAGTAGTGATAAATTAGTAATGTTTGGTTGCAAAAGTATAGATAAAGTTGATGTGATTGGTTGAAAAATAGGGATAATGAAATAATGATTGGTTGAAAAGTGAAAAAGTAGGAATAAAGTTGATGTGATTGGTTGAAAAGAAGAGAAAATGTAGTAATGATTGGTTGAAAAGTAGGGATAAAGTAGGGATAAAGTGAGGATAGGGATGGGGATAAAAGTATGGATAAAAGTGGAGATTAGATGGTGTTTGGTTGTAATGCAGGGATAAAGTGGACTTAACCCGGGATAAGAAATCCTTATCCCCCAACCAAACAAGGTCTATGTGTATCGGTGTTGTGGACCTACCACTATGCAAAAATTCCCATATATGTAATAAATGGTTGAGTTTCTGAATAAATAGTAAAATCTTGATTTATAATTGTTTTTTGCCTTGTTTGGAATTAAAAGTTTTTCATATCTGATAATCTTAGTATTCGTATAAGGATGTGGAGAGCAGTTTACCCGAACCTAATTTTTTTAATGGGTGAGATAAAAAATTCTTTACTCGATCAAAATAAAAATCTAATCAAAATAAATAAATTTATATTTCAATCTAATATACCTCAGGAGTTTGAGCCTAAACTGGTGAATTGAAGTCATTTTCGTAACCATAGATCGTTAACAGCGAACAGGTGTGCAATCAGTGCGTGCTCAGTTTTGGAAACTGAGTTGACGTCGATTCAGCATGCGCTGGTTTGGGCAAAAGAGGAAGGGAACAAGGTAGTCGTGGTGGAATCGGACTCAAAGGATTCAATCGATATCCTGAATGTATTAGCTTGTGCACGTCAAGGATGTCCGTCCTCACACCGTTAAAAATATTCTATAAAATAATTATTTTGCCTTTTATTTATGTTTATTATGATTAGTTAATTGGTGATGACACCAGCTTAACAAAAATTATCATAAAAAATCCCATTAGTTTGATTTTTAAGGTGAAAACCCCATTTAACAGGTTTATTTGGTGGTGTAATTAAAAAAAAAAAAGACTAAAATGCCCCTACAGGTAAATGTAATTAAAATAAGACTAAAATTGCATGGTGGGGGTGACGGCCTCGCAGCAGCGACGGATGGTCGCCGGTGATCCTGGGCTTGATCGTCCCTGGGGAAGGAGAAGGATTCCTCCGTCCCCATCCCCATCCCCATCCCAAACTCCTTCTACTCGGCGTCTTGCGCCACATCCGGCGTCTCTTGCGGCCACCCAACATCCGTCCACCATCGCGGAAGTCACCATCATCGCTCCAACCACCGGAGGACCTCCCTGCGGCCACAGGAGAACTTCTCGTGATGTCCTCGACGGACTCCAACCGTCTCCAACCCCCCACGACCTTGTCACGACGCCGTCCACCCCCTCTGCCGCCCTCCATCGCCGACGGAACCCCAACCCGAGATCCTCCTCTCACGGATCCGGCGCCGCCACCACTCCATACCTCCGCCTCCGACCTCCCTGTCCCCATCCGGTCCCAGATCCGGATCCCTCTAACCCATCTCCGACCCGTCTCCAGCCCTCCTCTGACCAGATCTTGCAGGGATGCCAGATCTGGGGTTCAATGGAGTTGAGGGGCCATGGAAGCGGGGTTTTGGGAGGTTGCGGCGCCGGGTTCAGACGAGGTGGAGCTCGGCGTGGGGTTCCGGGGATGTGAAAGGTAGCCGTTGGAGGCGGAGGTGGCGGCGATGGAGCAAGAGAGAGGGGAGTCCTCCAGGATGGTGGAGCTCTACAGCTCTCTGCTGGAGGTGATGGAGTCGAGTGGGCGGTGCTGCTGGGGGAGGGCGGACGGTTGTGGATGCTCATCGCGGCGGCGGAGGAGGAGGCGAGAGGGCTGGCGGCGGAGGTGGGGTGGAAGCTAGAGGGCTGGCGGCGGAAGTGGGGTGAAGGTGGAGATCGATCCTGTGGAGAAGGAGAGGATGAGGGAGGGGACAACCCACGTGGAGAAGCAGGAGAAAAGAAACCATGAATTCCTATTTTCTCCACTTTTCCATGGAAAATTAATGAAAAAAGTGGAAAAAATATGGAAAAATTTGTGAAAGTGAAAAAAAATAAAGACGATCCATCTCGGTGAGCCGACCCAATCCGAGGTGTGTCGGGCATCCTGGTTCCCTCGATAAAAATCAAGAAAGACAAAAATGATGGAAAGAAAAAAATGGAGTGAAATGATAAAAATTAATTTAAAAAGATGAAAATGAATTTAGAAAGATGAAAATGAATTTAGACAAATGAAAATGCAAGTAAAAATATAAAAATGAATTTAAAAAGATGAAAATTTAGATAGATGAAAATGAATTTAGAAAGATGAAAATGAATTCAGAAAGATGAAAATGAATTCAGAAATATGAAAATGCAGGAAAGATGAAAATGAATTCAGAAAGATGAAAATGAATTCAGAAAGATAAAAATGAATTATCAAATATGAAAATGAAATAAAAAACATGAAAATGAATTCAGAAAGATGAAAATGAATTGTGAAAGATGAAAATGGTTTTAGAAAGACGAAAATGTATTTAAAAAGATGAAAATGAATTTAGAAAGATGAAAATGATTTTAAAAAGATGAAAATGAATTCAGAAAGATGAAAATGAATTTAGAAAGATGAAAATGAATTGTGAAAGATAAAAATGAATTTAGACGGATGAAAATGAATTGTGAAAGATGAAAATGAATTGTGAAAGATGAAAATGAATTCAGAAA
>OY986969.1:23953135-24004230 GCA_963920575.1 Narthecium ossifragum | reverse complement strand
CTCCGGCACCCCTCTCCCCTCTCTGGCTTCCCTCTCCCTCTTCCCTCCCCTCGCCGGCTTCCCTCCCCTCTCCGATCGGCGCGGGAGAGATGGAAGAGGGAGAGAGAGTGGAGAGGGAGGCAACCGTGGGAGAGAGAGAGGGAAGAGGGAGAGGGAGTCCGGCGCGGGAGGCTGGAGAGGGGAGGGAAGAGGGGAGAGGGAGAGGGAGGTCGGAGACGGGAGGGAAGAAGGGGAGAGGGGAGAGAAGAGGGAGACGGAGGTCGGCGATGGCGAGGGGAGGGAAGAGGGAGAGAGAAGGGAGAGGGAGGTCGGAGCCGGCGTCAGAGAGGGGAGGGAAGAGGGAGAGAGAAGAGAGGGAGGGTAGTTTAGGATTTTTTTTCGTTTTTTTATATTTTTTTAAAAAAATGAAAAAATAGCTGAATTGTGGTGTGTTAAGTCCAGATGATGGTATAAGTAACCGCACCAAAAAAAAAAACATGTGTCCAATCGAACGGGAACGCACGACAGCGCAAACCAAGGCATGTGAGCTGCTACACCGAATCCCATGCATACTGGCCATCAGAGACCTGCACGGATCTGCACGATCGCACGGCTCGGCGCCTACCTATTCTTTAGGTACGTACGTACGGTGCACCAGCAAGATCCAGCTAAGATTGGTATGATTGGGAGAGCAGTTGATGCTTACTTGCTAAGTCTACCAGTTGACTTATTGCAAATGAAGAACAAGACGTAGTTGTGAATGTGTCACGTGCATTAATAATAGCAATTTGCGTTAGAGAGGCAAGTCCATGATCGAATCAAATAATACAGAGGATAGTACGTAGTGGAAACATATAATATTATAGATCCGAGGCCGGGTTCATTCAATTAGGTCACAAGTGACAGGCCAACAAGGCAACAACTACCAGAGCATCATCTTTTATTCCATTCGAATCTCATATTTGACTTCTTGTATAAAAAGTTCTAATCCCTCGATCGTTGGGCAAAACCCTTCTACCATCCAAGCGATCAAAGTGAATAGTATTTGTTACTGTAAAAATTTAATCGTTGACCGGTCAAATAATCAAGATTAAAATCTACTTCACACTTAAGAATCATATTATTACAGTTAAGTTTTACTCCTTCAAACTACCTTCGAATAGAAGGATCAAGTTGAATGGAAACCTATATTAGACCTAATTTAATAATCTAATTAATAGCTAATTATCTATATTAACTTAAAATAGTCTAAATGAACCTATTAAAAGCATAAATTATCTAATATCAGGAAATTAATTAAGGAAAACAGAAAAGATCATCCTAAGTTACTAAATCAAGAGAAAATATATTTAAATCTATTGATTAACTTAATCTAACTTAGAAAATAAGGACTTCTAATATTAAATTAATCTAAAGGAAAACAATAAAAGAAATCTCTAAAAAGAACATTAAAGAGGAAATCATTATTATCTAAACCTAGATTAACTATCTAAGAACAGCAGTAAAAACTACATTATATAGAAAAGAAGAATTAAACTAAGTACTGGAGAAACGAAATCATCTTATTAAATGAAATCAACTTACAGGAATGAAAAACATATTAAAATAACAAAAGGAAATCCAGCCGCAATAGCTCTGTGTTTGGTTTTGCGAGAGAGATTACATGATGAAAGAAGAAGACTATTTATACTAAAGCAGTTGGATAACTTCTACTCAGCACGTTCTCCGCGATATTCCGTCTTTCACTCTTGATGTGCCGCGTACCCTATGTTCTCCGATATTTCCTCGCTTCTCCATTATCATGCTCTGGCCGATGATGGTTGCTTCTGGGCTATAAGCTTGTCTACGTTGTCATGTCATCTTTCTTGATTGTTATTTTCTTCTCGTCCAGTTCTTCATTGTCCAAAGTTGATGACTTGTTTATCTCTATATCATCATCGTTTTTGGTCGATAATCTCTTTGTGTAAAGATGATCATCGTTTTTGGTCGATGATTTTCTTTTTTTGATCGATGATATTTTACTTGATTAATTTGGAACGTTATCGTTCAATTGCTCTTAAAAGGTTCATCGTCCATATTTATTATACTGGCATGTCAATCATTGATTGGTTAGTCATTATTTTGACTAACAGTACTAATCCCATCGCCTTCGATCGGCACCGCATTGGTGTTCGACGACCCGCTTGTTGGATTTGAGGCCCAATTGAGTTGGGCTAAACATGGGTTGAATCAAATGGGCCTTGGAAGAGCCATAAACAAAATAGCCAAAAGGTGGAGAGCCCATGTGTGTAGTATAGTTTAGTCCCACATTGGAAGTGGAAGGAAAACTTTCCTTGTTTATATAGTGTTTTGAGCCTCTAAGCTTTGAACACATGTGAGGACAAGAGGTGGAACACCCACACGCGCGTCGCCGCCCGCCCGGCCGTGCTCGTGCGCCGTGTTTTTTTGCTACACACAAGAGCTGGTCGAGTCAGCTCGGATTCACTGAACCTTTTCAGCTTCCAAGACAGTTACAGATTAATTGATTCTATCACACCCCGACCCAGAAAACCCATCCGAATCGAGACGTGAACCACCTAAACCTGTTTACATCATCAATTGGCGCACAAGTATATAACTGCTATGAATTAAAACAATTTAATCCTCAACTTCATAAAAATTTTGGCAGAATCCCCTTTATAATTATAACACAGGAAACCTGTATATTGGATAATTTCAACATTCCCACATTCATCAACATTTATATCAAAGAATATTACAATACTTCTCAAATACGACTGAATTTAATAATCATACAATTATATCCTTGAATACATCATTTTATACTTCAATTTGTACATCTCTGATTAAAACTGTAAATTATCTGTAGAAGAACTCCTCGACGCTCCAAGTCCTCGATCACCTCGAAATGTCGCGCCATCTTCTAAAGGAAAACCTGAAAGAAGGAACTGCATCGACCTGCATCGCCGATGCAGCCCAGGTAGGGTGAGCAACAATGCTCAGTAGGGTTCTACTCTACGTCGCACAGAAAGGAAGGGAAAACTGCAACTGTGTCGTTCCCCGCCTAAGTCTAAGGAATGCCAAGGGTCCCATAACCCTATCGATGTCCCAAGGGCTCCCGTCATGAACCTCTCTCTTGAACATGTTACCAAGATCACCCTAAGCACCAACAGGGGAACGGTACCATGCGGGATCACCCTTACCCAAGAACAAACGAGAGGAAACAAAGATTGCGGACTCCTGTCCAGGTATCACCCTGCCCAGTCATACCATCTCTCGCGGGGACACACATGTCAGGGAACGCATCGACAACCATCCTTAGCACTTGGCCTTGGAGACCGACACGACCTCTACACCTCAAATATAAATATATAATCCATAGTCGACTATAGCAATAACCTCAAATGATATCCAACATAATCATTGATGACAATCACGTCCTAATCCTCGACTACCCAAACCCCGGTCCTAGGGCTAGATCCGGGCTACCCGAGAACCCCGGATCGGCGATCGAATCCATCACCCGCACCTAGCCTTAATGCTTCTAATGCATACAACATGCATGAGCCTATTCAAGCAACTAGGCCTAGGTGTCTCTACATGCCAAATCATCACTCAATTGTCCAACAGGTTATAAAAATAGTTATAGAGTAGATTTAGCATAAGAGAACGAACACAGGCATACATGACCTTCATGTATCCGAACCATATAATAATATCATTCATAACACACATGGCACACCTTCGGTCCAGTTAATCTAAACATTCCCAAGGGCATCACTCCCTTGGTTAACCCATAAATAAAATACCAACGGCCACACAACCGGCCCTAGGCTTAGACATAATACAGGCATACATGATTTAGATAATTTTCATGCGATTCCAGAATTGAATGGAGAAGGATAGATGACAATATAGAATAACATTGCATGTAGTACGAGAAGAGCACTATCTAGAATCATGATCATGTTCAATTTATGAGAGGAAATGCTATTCCAGAGTTTCAATTGAAGTTTCTCACTTTGCTACTTAACTTGCATCAATGGAAACAAATATCATCCTAACCATAGTCACAATCAACCTAGAATATTCATAATATATGTGGATCATTTCCTCCCTAGCTTATGGTTGCAAGAAGGAGAAACCAACCAATAATAGTAATCGACTGATTAATCTCAACGGATTGATAGGAAGAACAAAGAGCCTTTCTCAAAGCAATTATTAGGGAGAAAGATGAGATATTAACCAATATGCAAGTCACAACAGAAAATGGGTTAAAACAGCAGGAATGCGATGGAAGAGATGGATGACAATTTCCAGCGGGACACACGATGTGCTTTTAGAGTATCGACTAAACAAGAAGTCAGCTTCAGAGTTGGGTTGCTTAAGATGTTTCAGTAGGATATATTCTCATAACCATAGTTATTCATTCCTCAAGCAGTTCATACATCTAATGAAGACTAATCACTATCAAAGCATCGGTATTCGAATGCTACTCACTTCGGTGTCTACATATTGAAGCTAATCAACATTCATGCTAGACAGACAATCGCTAAAAGGGTCTTCACTACAATGATCAAGGCGTGCCTCATTTGGCAAGGACCCGCAGCTAGCATCGATACACCGAGGCAGGGGAAAAGAGGAAGGAACACAGCTACAAAGACAGCATGGCAGCAAGGGGGAAAGATGAGGAATAAAACAGGGCAGAGCTTCACATCGAAATCAAACAAAGCCATTCCTAGACATACCTCGACAAAGCATGCATCAACAAAGCCAGACAACACACGGCAGCAGGGGATAAAACAGAGGCATAGCATCGAAGTATATGGCAGCGAAGAAAAACATAGCAAAAACGGCAAAATCAGGGAATCAAGGCATACCCTCAGAGGAGGGAAATAGAATACCATGGCAATCACCAAACCTGAGCTTACCGATGTGAAGGAAGAGGAGAACATCTCAAGGGCCAAGACCAGAGAGCATCACACACCCACAAACCATGGAGGACAGGGCAGAAGCAACAATCCCCAGCTACTAGCAAAGAGAGGAGGAAATTCTCACAGAGATCCTAGGTTAAACCCAGCTACTACCAGCAAATCCGAAACCAGACTTCATAGGGTTCGAAGGGAAGAAGGTCGGGGAAGGGAAAAACAGAGATTCAAATCCGTGCAACCCAATAGGGAAGAGAAACCCCGAACAGGGGAAGGATCCAACCGACACATCGGAGGATCTAAGTATAGCATCAGAGAATGGCGATAAAACACCAACCATAACCATAGATCTAAGCGACGACATACATTGAAGAAGAAAGAGCATCACCAGAAAAAGCCACGAATCAACAACCAGGGAATCATGCATCTAGTCTAGTAGAGCCTAATCAAGGGATTAGATCAGAATCCTACCTCTGGCGTCAAGCTCGCGTCCTTCTCCTTCTTCTCCGACCGCGGTAGTCATCGCCGCCAAGGTTTCCGTCGTCGCTGCCAACGTCTCCGTCGTTGTTGAAGAAGACAGCCCCACCGCCGTCGCCATGCTCCTCTCCAGCCGCCGTTCGGCCGCAGGACTCTCTCCTCTCTCCCCGATTGGCTGGGTCGCGCCGCCTCTCTCTCTCTCTCGATCTCTCTCTCTCAATCGCGGCTGAAGACCTAACGGGAGATGGGTTAATTGGAGCCTTAAGTGCTAATGGCTTAAGATTAGATCCTGGCCGTCCGATCGGCCAGATATGATCCCATAAGCTCAAACCTTGATCTAATCAAGATTTTCTAGTCTAGGATTCCCTTGATGATCTAATCAAACACATACATCACCACATGGCCGTGTGTGCACAACGCGTGTGTGAAACCAACTTCGCCAAGGGTACGGGGCCGCAACGATCAAAGGGAATCGCGAAGCAAGGCCAACCAAGCCCAAAACCAACAGAACCAGACCCTCGACCGACGCGGTCGGACCGGGTTGGAGGTACGGGTCCTCACAGATTGGGTCTGACTCTTGGGCTACCCATGATTAATGGGCTGAGTCAGTTACCACTTGGAATTGATCTGGTTCGACCCTTGGGCTTATGTGCAGAATTGATTAAGTTAGTTACGACTCTTGGGCTTCTGTGCAATTGATTGAGTCAGTTTCAATTCCTGAAGAATTGATTGAAATCTGACTCTTGGTTGGTCAGCTTCCAGATGATGTGGCAGTCTCCTATTGGCTGGTTTTGCTGACAAGGCAGGCCTTTTCATCTCCCCTAAATGGCTGATCAGCTTCCTCCCTTAGCCTATAAATAGGACCCTTTCTAGCCCTTTAGAGTAAAAGCTTCATGCATCCATTTTGCACACCACTTCACTTGTAGAGGGTCTTGAAGTTGAGAGTATCGTACCAGCGAAGGTTCGACGGGCGATCAGAGGCCGGCTTCCTTCCAATCGTGCAGGAGATCGTTGTACCCTGGGAGTTCCTTGCCTGAAGATCCAGAAGCACCGGTGGGTCGGCAATATGAACTTAAGGGCACAGTGTAGTACACTGGCCTCGATCAAGCTTCGGATCTACACCGGATTCCTCTTCCTCCTCTTCGACGTTTCTCTTTTGGTTGGAGTTCTTTTACCTTATCTGGTAAGTGTTTAGAATTAAGTTTCTTCTTCTCATTGTAAAGGATTCTTGCTACCTTAGTAAAAGCAATATCCTATTTTTCTTTTAATATTTCCAACAATCTTAAGTTCGTATTTTATCAGTTTTTCGTATTCGGATCCACTTCTCCTACGGATCCTTCTGTTTTCTTTTTCTTTTGAAAGGAAGTTCGTTGAACTTCCTTTAAAGGACTCCAATTCTTAAACTGAACTCTGAACCACTCTGTGGTTGATCTGCTTTTGCAGATGGCATCAGGAACTGAGCCTGTTATCCCTCCTCGTGAGGAAGTGCCTGTAGGCAATCCACCTGTAGTGGAAATGCCTAGTGTGCCGATCGGACAGTTAGCGAGACCTGAAAAGTTTAGGGGGCTGAATTTCAAGCAGTGGCAGCAGAAAATGCTGTTCTACTTGACCACCCTTAAACTGGTCAGGTATCTCACTAAGGATGAGCCTGTTCTGACTGAAGAACAGAAGAATGCTCATACCGTGACTGCAGTTCAGGCTTGAGGTCATTCTGACTTCCTATGCCGGAACTATATTCTGAACGGCTTGGACGACAAGCTCTACAACATGTATTATCCCAAGAAAACAACTACAGAGCTGTGGGAGGCCTTGGACAATAAGTACAAGGTGGATGATGCCGGCGTAAAGAAATTTGTTGTCGGACAATTCCTAGAGTATACGATGGTAGATGGTAAAAGTGTTGTCGATCAAGTTGAGGAACTTCAGCTTATCTACCATGATATGACTGCTGAAGGTATGCTCTTGAATGAACCTGTCCAAGTAGCGGCAATGATTGAAAAGTTGCCACCATCTTGGAAGGACTTCAAGAGTTACCTGAAGCACAAACGAAAGGAGATGAGTCTGGAAGATCTCGTTCGGAGATTAAAGATCGAGCAAGATAACCGCAAGACCGACAAGATGAACGGTCTAGGCATCTACTCTAAGTCTCACTTAGTGCAAAATGCTGGCGGTTTGAAGGATAAGAAACGCAAGCGTTTTGATGAAGGCACTAAGGGGGGAAGCAGCAGTCTGAAATTCAAAAGTGAATGCTATGTCTGCGGGAAGGCAGGTCATCGGGCCAAGGACTGCCGCAACCGCCCAAGTGCTCAAGGGAAGAAGAAGCCGACTCCCAAGAAGAAGAGGACAGAAGCCCATCTGGCCGAAGGTCTAGAAGCAGAGATGGATGACTTACACTTGGTGGTAGTCATCTCAGAGGTGAATCTAGTCGGAAGCAACCCAAGAGAATGGTGGGTCAATACATGCGCTACCCGCCACATCTGCTCCAACAGATGGATGTTTGACACCTACCAAGCAGTGAATGGAGAGCACTGCTACATGGGGAACTCTGCAACCTCCAATGTGGAAGGCAAGGGGACTGTAAAGCTGAAGATGACGTCAGGGAAAGAACTGACTCTGACGGAAGTTCTTCATATGCATGAGATACGCAAGAATCTGATCTCAGGTTCTGTGTTAAGCAAGAAGGGCTTCAAGCTGGTCTTCGAGTCAGACAAGGTAATCTTGTCCAAGAATGGCATGTATCTAGGCAGAGGCTACATGACCGAGGGGCTTTTTAAAATGAATGTAATGACTGTAATCCCCAAGGTCAAAACTAGTGAAGCCTTGAAGGCTAGTGCTTCGAATGTACTGGTTGTAGCCCAAGAGGCCAATAAAGAAAAGCTTGCCTATGTGACTGAGTCATTTAAATTATGGAATGGGAGGCTAGGACATGTGAATAATAATTCAATGAAAAGACTAATAACTTTAAATCTTCTTCCAAAATTCACTATTGACAAAATACACAAATGTGAGGTTTGTGTAGAAGCAAAAATGGCTAAGACTTCGTTTCAATCAATTGAACGAAGCACGGAACCTTTAGGTTTGATACATACAGATGTATGTGATTTGAAAGTTGTACAATCTAGAGGTGGTAAAAGGTATTTTATTACCTTCATTGATGATTGTACAAGATATTGTTATCTTTACTTAATGAGAAGGATGAAGCAATAGAAATGTTCATTCGTTACAAGAATGAGGTGGAAAACCAACTCGACAGAAAGATAAAAATGTTGAGGAGTGACAGGGGAGGTGAGTATGAGTCACCTTTTGCCCAAATTTGTGCTGAAAATGGCATCATTCATCAGACTACAGTGCCCTATTCTCCAGAACAAAATGGAATAGCAGAACGGAAGAATAGGACGCTAAAGAAAATGATGAATGCCATGTTTATAAGTTCAGGCTTACCTCACAACATGTGAGGGGAAGCGATACTTTCAGCAAATCATGTGCTGAATAGACTACCACACAAAAAATTAGACAATACACCTTATGAATTGTGGAAAGGCCGTGCGCCTAGTTACAAGTTCTTAAGGGTTTGGGGCTGTCTAGCTAAGGTTCCAATTCCAGTTCCGAAACGAACTCGGATAGGGCCAAAAACGGTAGACTGTGTTCATTGGATATGCACAGGATAGTAGTGCTTACCAATTCTTGGTTAATAAATCGGATAATCCTGAAGTGCATGTGAATACTGTCTTAGAGGCTAGGGATGCCTCGTTCTTCGAAAGCGTGTTCCCATATAAGCATCCTCAGGTAACAAGTGAGAAAGCTTATGTGAACACAGTGGAGAAAGAAAACCAAGAGACCTCATTTAATGAAGAACATGAGGAACCAAGACGGAGTAAGAGGGTTAGAACGGAAACTTCCTTCGGCCCAGACTTTCTAACATATTTGTTAGAAAATGACCCTCAGACATTCAAGGAGGCAATGTCAACTCCAGATGCTCCTTTATGGAAGGAAGCAGTGAAAAGTGAAATTGATTCCATCATGCAGAACCATACTTGGGAACTGGTGGATTTACCAGCAGGTTGTAAACCTTTGGGTTACAAGTGGGTTTTCAGGAAGAAAATGAAAGCAGATGGAACAGTTGACAAATACAAGGCAAGACTTGTTGTCAAGGGTTTCAGGCAAACCGAAGGGGTGGATTATTTTGACACCTATTCTCCAGTCACTAGGAAAACGTCAATCAGAATAATTATCGCTCTTGCAGCTTTAAACAATCTGGATATATATCAAATGGATGTAAAGACAGCGTTCCTAAACGGTGATCTGGAAGAAGAAATCGACATGAAACAGCCCGAGGGGTTTGTGGTTCTTGGGAAAGAAAAGAAAGTCTGCCGTCTTGTTAAGTCTTTGTACGGACTTAAACAAGCACCTAAACAGTGACATGAAAAGTTTGATCATGTAATGTTGACAAACGGCTTTCGCATAAATGAGTGTGACAAATGCGTTTATATAAAAGGAAATGAGAAGGAATATATAATCCTATGCCTTTATGTAGATGACATGATTATCATTGGTAGCAATGATAATATCATAAAAGCTACTAAGAGCATGTTGTCACGAAATTTTGATATGAAGGATTTAGGCATCGCGGATGTGATACTTGGTATGAAAATTACCAAGACGTCTAATGGCTACACTTTATGTAACGCCCCGACCCTCCACTGGGCCCTGGTCCGACCAGGATCCACCCGAGGGCCCCATCCAACACAATATTGTCCGCTTTTGACTCACCGCAGAAATCTGGGAAAATTTCCCAGTAGGTCACCCATCCCGGGACCGCTCCAATGCAAGCACGCTTAACCTTGGAGTTTTCTGACGGATCACTGCCAACACAGCTTTAAAACGCGTTGTGTCTATTAAGGACTTACTATATACATATATCGAACCCCGGATCATACCCAGGCGTTGTGAGATTGCTTACATGACTACCCGACTCAGCCCTGCCCTCCAGGCGCATGAATCTTGTTCCACGGTAGACCCAGCGGGCCTCACAATCCACCCCCCTTGGAGGCCCAGCGTCCTCGCTGGCACAATTTCCGGCTGGGAACCGGCTCTGATACCATACTGTAACACCCCCGCCCTTCAATGGGCCCCGTCCCCGGGCTCCTGGTCCAACCAGGATCCACCCGAGGGCCCCACCTAACACAATATTGTCCGCTTTTGGCTCACCGCAGAAATATGGGAAAACTTCCCAGTAGGTCACCCATCGTGTGACTACTCCAGGTCGATCGATGGACTCCCTGGCTAGACTTAGTCTTTGGTCGGGAGTTAGGGGTCGCGTTGGCTCTGCTGCTTGGAGTACTGAGAGATGGTAGTCTTAACCACGGTCGTTCCGCCAAGTGTGGAGATCCCGCTTGGAGAAGGGTGTCCTACTAGTAGCGCCATGTCCACCCTGTGTCAGGGATTGTCGGAGTTGCCCACCCCTGAGCAGTGGTTGTCGGAAGGGCGTACTTGGGACAGGAGCCCTTCGGGTTGTTGACGGGATTTATGGGATCCTTGGCAAGCCTCAGTACTTGGCTTCAGAGTTGGTTCGTTGGGTTGCTTTCTTAGCGAGAGTGGTAGAGTAGGAACCTGCTGAGTTGTTGCTCATTCCTACCTGGACTGTGTTGTTTGCAGGTGCGGGTCCCAGCTCCTCTCCGGTGCTTCCCCGTCGGTTGTCTCGTGGTGGCGCGCCGGCTCCTGACCATGTCTGAGGGTCAGGATGGTTTTGTTTGTGCCTTTGCGGAGACCCCGGTGGGTGTTGTAGCTCTTTTTGGGGACTGTGTTGATCCCTTGTAAACTTGTTGTACTAGAACCCTTGTGTAACTCTATTATATCCGTTTGTAATAGATGTTGTTAGTTTGCTTCCGCTTTGTGCTTGTTGTCAGCTGTTTCCGCCAGCTGTGTGTTAGTCTCAACTGTTTCCGCCAGTTGGGGCTAGTAGTTGTAGGTTCTTCCCCCTCGTGTCCCGGCCCGGTTTGGCGTCCGCGGGTCGGGGCGCGACAGCTTGGTATCAGAGCATAGGTTGTTGGTCCAGGGAACTGGATCGGGTCTCTGCGGAGACGTGCATGGGTTGGGTTAGTTCTAGAGTTAGAACATCCCTGTTTGCCTGCTTACTTTTCCGCTGAATGTTATTGTTTCTTCTTCCGCTTTCTGTTGTGCTGCTTTGTTTTGCGGCTTGTGACGAGTGGGACTCGTGTTTCTTTTGTTGGTGCTGGTGATGGCACGGTATGCCAGAGCTCTCAGGGAAGTGGTGTCAATGTTAGTATCGTCATGTCCACCCCGTGTCAAGGATCGTCGGAGGTAGTCCAATCCTTGAACAATGGCTGTCGGAGGGACGTACTTTGGACATGTACCACTTGGGGAGGAGATCAGGAGACTGATCGCCGCGTTCCAGGACGACCAGCTCCTCCTGACAGCGGGGCCCACACAGCAGGCTCCCTGGGAGGGAGGCCGATGACAGCAGTCCGAGCGTGGGCCAGCGCTGTGTTTTCACTGCCAGCAGCCGGGGCACTTCTGCAGGGACTGTCCGCTGCGGAGCTCGCAGGGTGCGGCACCGTCGGGAGGTCGAGGTGGAGAGGCCTGGGCTGGCGTGGGCAGAGAGGTGGAGCCGGGCAAGGCCGCAGCGGAGGCAGAGCCAGAGCGGATGGTGGGGGACATATGTTCGCCCTACCCGACCGCCCTTTCGCAGACGAGGTACAGTCGTCCTATCAGGACTACCTGTCTCAGCACCCGCTTTCACTGACCGTAGCACCACCCGCCTCCAGAGGTAACTTTTACCGCTTTGTAGCATCCTGCTAGGCGTTGTTTTCGTTTCCGAGCCCTACCTTGATCGAATCTCGAGGACGAGATTTCTTTTAAGGGTTTTAGGATGTGAGGACCCGCCCCCCCTTTTTTCCTTTGGCTCGTTGTTGACCTCAAGGGCAATTTGGGAAATTACGCTTTGGCGGTCGTTTCACACTGGGTGTGTACACACAGATCTTGTTTGGTGCTTGTGTTTGTTTAGAAAGGTTAGGTGGACCTGGGATCGGAAGTTCTGAGCTTGGGCTTGAGTCTCAGCCCAAGGTTGTTGTTCTGGGCAAGGGAGATCGATCTCATTTGGTGGTGAGATCGATCTGGCCTTGCTATCCAGATTGATCTGGCATGGCATGCAGATCGATCTCTCTGTGCCTGGAAGTCGTTGGCGGTGGCGTTCGAAGGACGGCCACGGCGATGGCCGTAGCTTCCCCTGTCAGGGGAGGGGAGACTTTTGCTCCCCTCCTTCGCCTTTCCCCCGCCTTCGCCGGCTTTCCCCGGCCTTATCCCCTTCCCCTCCTCTTTCCTTTCTTTCCCTTCTTCCCTCTTCTTCCTCCCGGCCCTGTTTTCTTCCCCTGTTCCGGCAGCCCCTTTCCTCCTCCGTTCTCCCTCCTCCGGCCACCGTTTCTGGAGCTTGAAGGCTCGTTGGAACCGTGACGGGGTGAGGAAGATCCTAGGCTAGGCTTCGTGGATCGAAGCAGCTCTGTGGATTTAGGGTTCTTACTCAAAGACTCCGGCTTGTTTTGAGGGTTTTGAATCCGGTTTTGATTTGAGATTATCTTCATGCTTAGCTGATGTTTCCCGGTTTTGAAGCCTTGGGTAGCTTCGTGGTTCTTGGACCTGCCAGCCCACCTAGTTTGGTGAGGTTTGGTTGCGGATTCCGGCGGCTGTTCTCGCCGTCCGCCCGCCGATGAACCCATTGGGATCGATCTCATGGGATGAGATCGATCTCGTTTGGGGTGGCCCCCCCCGCCCGAGCGAGAGTGATCTCCCTGGGAGGGAGATCGATCTCTTGGCGGTCGGATGGGGTGTCTCCTACGTCACCTACGAGATCGATCTCCATATGGGTGGAGATCGATCCCGCGAGGGTGACCTGGACTAGTACCTATCGCCTTGAGACAGATCGATCTCATTTCTACATGAGATCGATCTCCTTCGATGCAGGGAGGACCTTTTATTGTTTTAAATGCGGTTTTGCCCGCGGGGCTTCGTATGTAAGTGGTTTTGACGGTTCTGCCCTTGGGGCTTATCATGTTGCTCATCATGCTTATCGTTTATTGCTTTGTGGTTAATCGAGGGAGTAATGAACCCTCGGGAATGCTTAGTATAAATGGGCCTTGGGTTATGCCCTTTACCGCCTTGTGGTGAACCGAAGGAGTCATGACCCTCGGGAGTGATAGTATAAATGGGCCGAAGGTGTGCCCTTGTTGTGTTGTTTGTTACTGCTTTCTCTATTCATATCCTGCCCTGTTTCCTGTGCATTAGGCATGCTAGGTTAGACTGGATGGGGTTGACCCGCGGACTTCGGTGACCAAGGCTAAGTGGTGGATGCCGTTACCCCGACTTGTGTCCCCATGTTGGTGTCCAGCATGGGCAAGGGTGCCCTACAGGTATCGTCTGGCCCACCCTATGACAAGGACCGTCGGAGGTAGCCCAGTCCTCGTGCAGTGGCTATCGGAGGGACGTACGTTGGACAAGAACCCTGGGGGGGAGAGATATCGATGGGATCGATGGACTCCCTGGCTAGACTTAGTCTTTAGTCGGGAGTTAGGGGTCGCGTTGGCTCTGCTGCTTGGAGTACTGAGAGATGGTAGTCTTACCCACGGTCGTTCCGCCAAGTGTGGAGATCCCGCTTGGAGAAGGGTGTCCTACTAGTAGCGCCATGTCTACCCTGTGTCAAGGATTGTCAGAGTTGCCCACCCCTGAGCAGTGGTTGTCGGAGGGGCGTACTTGGGACAGGAGCCCTTCGGGTTGTTGACGGGATTTATGGGATCCTTGGCAAGTCTCAGTACTTGGCTTCAGAGTTGGTTCGTTGGGTTGCCTTCTTAGCGAGAGTGGTAGAGTAGGACCCTGCTGAGCTGTTGCTCATTCCTACCTGGACTGTGTTGTTTGCATGTGCGGGTCCCAGCTCCTCTCCGGTGCTTCCCCGTCGGTTGTCTCGTGGTGGCGCGCCGGCTCCTGACCATGTCTGAGGGTCAGGATGGTTTTGTTTGTGCCTTTGCGGAGACCCCGGTGGGTGTTGTAGCTCTTTTTGGGGACTGTGTTGATCCCTTGTAAACTTGTTGTACTAGAACCCTTGTGTAACTCTATTATATCCGTTTGTAATAGATGTTGTTAGTTTGCTTCCGCTTTGTGCTTGTTGTCAGCTGTTTCCGCCAGCTGTGTGTTAGTCTCAATTGTTTCCGCCAGTTGAGGCTAGTAGTTGTAGGTTCTTCCCCCTCGTGTCCCGGCCCGATTTGGCGTCCGCGGGTCGGGGCGCGACACTTTATCTCAAGATCATTATATTAAGAAAATTATTAATATGTTTGATATAGGGAGTGATGCTATAGCCAAGACACCAATAGATGTTAACTCACATCTAAAGAAACATCATGGTGAAGGTGTACAACAGTTGGAATATTCCAGGATCATAGGCAGTCTGATGTATATCATGAACTGTACTCGACCGGATATTGCCAACGCAGTAAACAAGCTGAGTAGATACACAAGCAATCCTAGTACGGATCACTGGAAGGCAATGATCAGAGTCCTTAGATATTTAGGGTAGACGACAAATTATGGATTGCAGTATACGAGATATCCAGCTGTGCTTGAAGGATATTCAGATGCAAACTGGATCTCAGACTCCAATGATACCAAATCCACGAGTGGGTTTATTTTTGTTATTGGAGGTGCAGCTGTGTTTTGGAAATCATCCAAGCAGACTTGCATAGCAAGGTCGACTATGGAAGCTGAGTTCATAGCATTAGACCTAGCTGGGGAAGAAGCAGAATGGCTGCGTAACTTCCTAAAGATATTCCTATGTGGCCTACACCTGTGCCTCCTATTAGCATTCACTGCGATAGTCAATCAGCAATAGGTAGAGCACAAAGCCATATGTATAATGGAAAATCTAGGCATTTACTTTGACGACACAATTCAGTAAGGAAATTGTTGTCGACTGGAGTAATTTCCATCGATTTTGTGAGATCGAAGGAAAATGTTGCAGATCCACTAACAAAAGGCCTAACTAGAGATCTAGTGGATATTTCGTCGAGGGGAATGGGGTTAAAGCCCATGAAATGACTATCCTTCTCAATGGCAACCCAACTTAGCTGATCTGGCAGACCCAGATTCTAGGTTCAATGGGACAACCGAATTGTGGGGGCAGTTGCTTAGATCACTCTTACCCATTCCTATGATGACTGAGTGATAAACTTGCATAGTGCAAAGGTTAAGCTTATGCTTTTAATGATCTACAAAGAGTAGGGGTATGACAAGATGCTCCTAATAAGAGATCACCTATGTCGAGTGAGAAGGGGCCGCTTCTATGAGAATGATGTAAAGGGCTAATTCTCTAAAGCACTCAAAGAATGTTACCAGGCATGTCCAGGGCTGAAATGGACACAACAAAAGAGCTTTCAATGGTATAAGAAAGGCGCTGTGTGAGAACTATTGTCTTAGTGTATATGAAAGCTGAACAGTTCAAGACATCGCGTTCACTGTTTAGCAAGTACATTCGATAGTGTTTCACTAAGGAAGGTTCAAAGCTAAAACTACCTCTCCTGAAGCAGCAATGTTTAGTGGTACTCTCAAATGCATTAGGGATCATTTAGCATTTTGATAAGCCATTTGATTCATGTGGGGGATTGTTGGATTTGAGGCCCAATTGAGTTGGGCTAAACATGAGTTGAATCAAATGGGCCTTGGAAGAGCCATAAACAAAATAGCCAAAAGGTGGAGAGTCCATGTGTGTAGTATAGTTTAGTCCCACATTGGAAGTGGAAAGAAACTTTTCTTATTTATATTGTGAGGACCCGTACCTCCAACCCGGTCCGACCGCGTCGGTCGAGGGTCTGTTTCATTTGGTTTGGCTTGATTGGCCTTGCTTCGCGATCCCCTTTGATCGTTGCGGCTCTGGGGGTAATTTGGTAAATTACCTTAGATGGAGTTGGTTTCACACACGCGTAGCGCACACACGGCCTTATAATGATGTATGTGTTTGAATAGATCTTTAGGTGTGCCTCAGATCGAAGGATCTGAGTTCGATCGTGAAGATCGAGGCTTGATCAGTCAGGATCTAGTCTGACTAATCGGACGGCCAAGATATGTTATTAACCCTTCATATTAATAGGTTAATAAAACCCGTTTAAAACCCTAAGAGAACTGTAGCCTCTAAACCATCGTGTGGAGAGAGAAAGAATAAGGGTGGCGGCTCAGCCGAGAGAGAAGAGAGAGGGAGGAGAAGGGAAGAGAGGAGAGCTTGGCGGCGTCGGCGACGATGGCGGACCGCGGCGATCGCGACCCGAGGCGACAGCTACCGGTAGAGAGGACGGCGGTGGCTGGGCTTCTCCGAACCACGATCGGTGGTGACGTGCGAGCGGCAGAGGTCTCGAGCTCGGGGGTGACGCACGGCCGGAGAAGACGAAGGAGAAGGCGAACTCGACACCAGAGGTAGGGCTTCTGATCTGATCTTTTGATTAGACTCTACTTGATTAGAGTAGGTTTGCTTGGATGCATGATGGCTTGGGTTTTTATGGATTCTTCCTTGTTGCTTTCGTGGTTTCCTCTGCAAGTTGTTCGTCGGAATGTATGCTAGCCTAGGATCATGCAACCTCCTCTTCTCTATGTTGCGATTGTCTGGAATTAAGGATCAGTGGTGCATGGTGATGAGATTTTCTTCCTTTTTGTTCTTTTTGCTCTGGTTTTGCCGGCTTTGATGCCTTAGCGTGCGAGTGTTACTTTTGCTCTGTTCTTCCATGGCTTGGATGGTGTTTGGGCTTCTGTTCTCTCATGGTCTTTGGTGATGCTTCTTCTCCGATCTTCTTCCCTTCGAACCTTATGAAGTCCGGTTTTGGTTTTGCTGGTCATAACTAGGTTTGTTCGATGATTTATCTTCTCTTCTCCTGGATTCTTCGTCCCCTCTGGTCCTTGTAATGCCTTAGTGGTGAGGTTTCCCCTGTTCCCTGTTTGCTGGACGCCGGAGGTTTCCTCCCCAACCCCTTCCGAGCTCAGGCAAACCTCTCGGTGATTGTCTGGATCCTTTCTGAAGGCCTGCTCTGCCTTGTTGATCATCCGATTGATTGGGGAAGTCGATGGCTGGGGGCTGGATTGAGGTTGAGAACAGGGTGTCGACTGGAGGAAGTCGCAGTGTCCTTCCTAGTTGGTGCTTCGAGGGTGAGAAGTGAGAACCATGCCTCCAGCATCCGTGAATTGGTATGGCCTTTGGGCGATTGGTCTTTGTTGGCAATTCCTTCCCAATGAAATGGTTTAACCCGGTGCATGCTAGGTGTTTGCTGGTTTGCTTCCTTGATGTAGTGGCATTGGTTAAGTTCGTCGAGTAACTGTTCTGTCTATTTGATTGGGTTCTTTGTTCTCCTTCGGTTAATTGGTTCAATGCTTGACTGAAATGATAATGGTAGAGCTAATTTTCGTTTGGAGTCATCTTCACTGTTCTTAAGGTGGATCGATTGAGTTTGGTTGAGGTTCTGGGTTGGATCGGTAGCTGCCATGTCTTTCCCTCTTCTTCCCATGAATTGGCCTCTAATTCATCGTTGGTGTTTTATGATTGATGTTGATAAGTTAGGTTGCCGATTGATTATTGCTATAATCCCCTGCGATTAGGGTATATGTATGTCAGCCATGTCAATTGCATGATACTGTATCATGTCCCCTTCTCTGTTCAATTCATGCGAACTAGTGTTAACTTCGTAACTCTTGTGATCTCCTGTTAATTATCCATTATGTACTCTTATATCATACAAGACTAGGGCCGAAGGTGTGCCCAGTGTGTTTTGAATGATATTATGCATGGTTCGGAAACGATACAAGTAGAGTGTAAATCTAACTGCTGGATGTTTGAGGTATCTGTAGCGACCATGTGTTGGTTTGCACCTTGTGGATGGTTGAATGATTTTGGCCTCTTATTGCTCCATTATTCATAGCGTAAGCATCTATGCTTCTTCCTCTATCTTGTTAGCTTGCTATCTCACCATACTGGACAATTGATTGATGATTTGACATTTAGAGACATTTAGGCCTAGTTGCTTGAATAGGCTCATGCATGTTGTATGCATTAGAAGCATTAAGGTTAGGTGGTAGGCGATGGATTCGATCGCCGATCCGGGGTTCTCGGGTAGCCCGGATCTAGCCCTAGGACCGAGGTTTGGTTAGTTGAGGATTAGGACGTGATTGTCATCGAATGATCATAATTGATATCATTTGAGGTTATTGTTATAGTCAACCATGTTGGATATTATTGTATTTGAGGTGTAGAGGTCGTGTCGGTCTCCAAGTCCAAGTGCTAAGGATGGTTGTCGATGCTTTCCCTGACATGTGTGTCCCCGCGAGAAATGGTATGACTGGGCAGGGTGGTACCTGGACAGGAGCCCGCAGTCTTTGTTTCCTCTCGTTTGTTCTTGGGTAAGGGTGATCCCGCATGGTACCGTTCCCCTGTTGGTGCTTAGGGTGATCTTGGTAACATGTTCAAGAGAGAGGTTCATGACGGGAGCCCTTGGGACATCGATAGGGTTATGGGACCCTTGGCATACCTTAGGCTTAGGCGGAGAACGACACAGTTGCAGTTTCCCTTCCTTTCTGTGCGACGTAGAGTAGAACCCTACTGGGCATTGTTGCTCACCCTACCTGGGCTGCATCGGCGATGCAGGTCGATGCAGTTCCTTCTTTCAGGTGTTCCTTTAGAAGATGGCGCGGTATTCCGAGGTGATCGAGGACTTGGAGCTTCGAAGAGTTCTTCTACAGATAATTTACAGTCTTAGTCAATGATGTATAAATTGAGGTATAACTTGATGTATTCGAGGACATAAATGTATAATCATTAATTCAGTTGTATTGGAGAAATGTTGTATTATTCTTTGACGTAGACATTTGAGAAATGTAATAATGAGTTACTTATTGTTTTTTTTTGTACAACTTGAAATGGTCATATTATGAAATGTACTGGTTTCTTGTGTTTTAATTATAGAGGAGATTCTGTCAAAATTTTCATGAACTGGAGACCGAATTATTCATTTATATGCTTGTTGCGCCAATTGATGATGTAAATAGGTTTAGGTGGCTCACGCCTCGATTTGGATGGGTTTTCTGGGTAGGGGTGTGACATATATAGTGTTTTGAGCCTCTAAGCTTTGAACACATGTGAGGACAAGAGGTGGAACACCCACACGCGCGCCGCCGCCCGCCCGCCCGGCTCGGCCGGCCGTGCTCGTGCGCCATGTGCCGTGTTTTTTTGCTACACACAAGAGTTGGTCAAGTCAGCTCGGATTCATTGAACCTTTTCAGCTTCCAAGACAGTTACAGATTAATTGATTGGGTCTGACTCTTGGGCTACCCATGATTAATGGGTTGAGTCAGTTACCACTTGGAATTGATCTGGTTCGACCCTTGGGCTTCTGTGCAGAATTGATTGAGTCAGTTACGACTCTTGGGCTTCTGTGCAATTGATTGAGTCAGTTTCAATTCCTGAAGAATTGATTGAAATCTGACTCTTGGCTGGTCAGCTTCCAGATGACGTGACAGTCTCCTATTGGCTGGCTTTGCAGACAAGGCAGGCCTTTTCATCTCCCCTAAATGGCTGATTGACGCGCCCAAACCACTCGTCGTTAAAAGTGACTAGGGCGTCAAAGATTACAATTTATACCGAATCCTACTAACTACTACGTAGCTAGCGGGGAGTCCGGGTCGATCCGCAGGGAAATGAGAATTGACTAACGTACTCGATAGATAACTCCAAACAACTAGCTAAAATGATTTGGGTTTTGGATTAATGACTATTAAAGTAATTAACTAAGTGAAAAGAAAGATAACTAATATAGAGAGGTCTTGGGATCTCCATTTCATTGTAGGTTCTAGTGTAGCCTCCTAAGGAATTGAGGTGTGTAATCCAATTGGAACGATCGAAATCAAGAAGTCGACAAGCGGGTGGTTAGCCTCACTTATCGCTCAACGGAAGTCGGTTTAGGATCATCCGCCGGAAATAATCACATTCACAAAGTCGACGAATGAGTGATTAGCTTCTATCGTCGCTAACGAACCTTCGATTAAGATCGATTCGTCGCAAGAACAAGACATTGCATGGAATCGGGCATTGGATCGAGATGGTTCTAGCACCTCGAATCCAATGCAAGAGAAAGATAGAATGGATCCTTTGATTAGAGAGATAGGGATGGTTCTAGCATCCCTAATCTCTAATCTAGGGCTAGTAGTCCTCCCAATGTCATTGGATGTGTTTCTAGCACATCCAACTCATTGGGGCAAAACAACAAACACCTATCATGCACAAGTCCTAACTCATACCAAAGAAAGGCATTCATCCATTCAACATATAAAATCCATGTACAAAGATAGAGAAATCATGCTCAAATCCATACAATAGATCATCCCTAAAGGTTACACATCAAAACCCTAAGAAAACTACAAAAGAATCCTACAACTACATGGAAATCCCAAGAGGGAGGAAGTTAGCTACTCATCTTGGATAGATCCATGGATGGAGGTTGATGAAGCTCCCCTCCCATGGATTCCCTCCAAGAAGTCCTCCTCTCAATTGGGTAAGAAACCTAGAAGGGCTGGAGAAAACTAAGAGAAGACCCCCTCAAATCCCCCCTAAGGGGTCTATTTATAGTAAACAAGCCTCCCCCACTCGGATTAGATCTGGGCCATTGATTTTGCTCGGCTGGCATCAAAGGATCGATCCTCATAGGGTGAAGGATCGATCATTCGCTTCGTGTGATCGCTGGTCCCGTGAAGGATCGATCCTCCTATAGGAAAGGATCGATCCTTTGCTTCTTGAATTCTGACTGCGCCCCGATGAAGATCGATCCTCCAGTGTGTGAAGATCGATCCTCTAGAATTTGCGTTCTGTCACTGGAAAAATGCGCAAAAATGATCGATCCTCTCATGGTATAGGATCGATCCTTGTTGTCCTGATTGGCTCCTTCTTAAAGCACTTCAAAGGATCGATCCTTCATCAATACAGGATCGATCTTTTTCATAAAAACTGGCCCGAATGACATCGTTTAAGCTCGGAACTTGATCCAATCCTCGTTGAGGGCACTTGTACCTGTAATAGGGTAAAATCCATCAGTAAGGCCTTGCTCGGAGACTAACAAGGCCAAGTTACAAGGGTGATTTATGCACTTTTCACGTCTTATCACACCCCCTAACTTGAACTTTGCTAGTCCTCGATCAGAGCAAAAGGAAAATAACTAGAAGGGAAAGAGAAGAAATAATAAACTCAAAAAGAGCAATCCCCCGATCAACAATTAGTCACTTCTCATAAAGCTTTGGTTCTTATACGATCAAAATTCATTCATATGCACACATAGATTCAAATGCATAGCTCCATCCAACATCCCATAGCACGAGTAAAATGCAAGCGAATAATTCCATCAATAGCATCATTCAAACACTTCAAAGCACTTGAACAAGATTAAAGCTCATCTAAGCAATCCGTGTAGTGAGAGTTGCTACTCAAGTATTCGGGGTCTCATAGTCATTCAAGTGGGGTTCCAATCAAAACTAGACATCCTTAGCATTTTACACCGGTCGAACAAATGACAAGTTTCATAAAATCTTTGTTCTCTCTTTTTTTTTCTTTTTTTTTTCTTTTTTTTTTTTTGACTAAAACTAGTGGTCGTGCAATGTCATGATCCCTTAGGCTTTCTACTAGGTCCATGTAACGAGATTTGGGCCAGTGGCTCCTCGGTCAGATGACCTAAAGGCACTAGGTGTTGAGGCACCCCTCGGGCTTAATTTCCCGAACCTAGCAGGCCACGAATCACAGCTGACCAACAAGCTTTTATTTGAAACTAGTGTGACCGTGCAATGCCTTGATCCCTTAAACTTTCTACTAGGCTCATTTAACGAGTGTTAGATCAATGACTCCCAAGCCAGGCGGCTTTAGGGCATTAGGTGTTGAAGCACCCCTCGGATCTTACTACTCGAGCCTAGAAGGTTACGAATCAAGGCTAGTCACTTTTATTAACCTGGCTCTCGGCCTCTAACTTGGCTTCGAACCCTACTACAAGTCATCTCAATCGAGTGTAAATAGCTTTGGACTCCCAATCTATCAAGGTCCCCCAATCAAACACTACTTGCCCCCTCATACAAGTGTAAGTGCACAAGTGGATTGGATCACTTAAATGTCCTTAATGCATGACAAGAAGAATTAAAGTAGAAGAATAACACTACTCATGAAATGATTCGTCAAATTTTACAAAGCATGGGAATCAAAATGAATTATGCGATAGTCATCCATGCTAGCATAAGAGTTGAAAATTTTTCACATATTTACCAATCAAATAAACAAATAAACGTGTGACTAATTGTAGATCGATCACAGGTTATCTATAATCATGATGCAATCATACCCCCTAACTTAAACGGGTTTGTCCTCAAGCACGGAAGAAGGATAAAGTGTAGAGATAACCTTGTGACGAAACGGCCGAAAATGTAACCTTGACAAAAGAAATGAAAGGAGTTACAGTCAAGGTTAGTCGTGAAAAACCGTATTATTGTGATGTCAAAATGTCGTATTTTGCGTTGCTATCCATAGCTCGTATGCCCTGTAAAAACATAGAAGAAATACCACCCATAGCATTATGGAAATCAAAGAATAGATATGACAAATTTTGAGAAAAATTGGGCAACATTCCCTCTATTTATTCAATACGCCCAAGGGCTGTACAAAGATGCCATTTGCATCCAACATGTTTACATTCATTCAAATTGAAAATACAGAAATGTAACACCAATCTTCATTTACAAACATACATTCACATCCACCAATATACATCCACATTCAGACAGACACACCCGGGGCACACCCCCATACCAAAAATCGTGTATATATATAATCACTAACATCGAAGCCAACCATATACAAAGATAGAGCAGTGGAATACAAAAAGTTACCCACCCTCCAATCACAAAAAGAGATCCACTCTAACCATCCAGAAAATACAGAAAATACAGAATACCCCTAGATACAGGCTATCATCCCTGAGGTCTCTGCTCTGGAAAGTGAAGAGGACGGTAAGGCACAATAGCAGTGACCGGCGGAGGTGGTGGGTGGATGGCATCGAGACGGGCAAGGATAGTCGACGCGACCAAGTGAAGTGAGGTGGTGTCCTGGCGTAGGGCGGCGACACGCGCGTCTACCTCGTCCAGCCGCTGCAGTACTGCGGACTGGAACGCCCGCTGCTCCCTATAGATCTCACCCATGGTAGGGTGCTCTACAGGTCCGAACTCAGGTGGGGGGCAGCGAGGACGTGGCTGCCGGACAGGCGCCCCGGCCTTCCTCATATGGCCGAGGACCTTGCCCCAGGTGGGGCGACCGAAACGTGCAAACCTGAGGGCCTCCTCTGAGACAGTCGGCTCGCCCTCGGGGACTAGGTCCTGGCGCGCCAGAAAAGCAGAGATGAGGCACGGGTGCGGGGCTGCTTTCTTGGCAAAGCTCGTCGTCATGTCTCTGACTGCCCCGCTGTAGAAGTGCAACATGTCATCTAACATCATCTGGGGTATGTTTACCGCCCAATCCTTGGCCAACAACCACAAAATACACAGCCAATTACCAGTTCGATACTGGTCATGGCCATTCTGGAATACATTTCGACGCAAAATATCGTCGAACAGCCAAAATTGGGGCGACAGCTCTGCCCGAGTAAATTTTCCCCGGCTAATGCGATCCGGGTTGAGGACGAGATGAGCCTCGTAGTCATGACGGAACAACTCATCGGGCTGCATCTTATGAAGCCCGGGGCAACGTGACGGAACTCCCAAGACCTCGCAGATGGCCTTCTCCGTCAATGTAACATCAACCCCATCAATTGTGGATGTGAAGCCAGGGCAGCGGTAATAACCATCGACAGCGTCATCCCGCTCATCCCCGTAGGCGATGGCTGTCATATTCTGGTAGAACATGCAAACCAACCTAGGGTACACCGTGGTCTCAGGTGTACAAATAGGGAGTAGACCACGATTTTCCAACATCTCAATGGAGTCCTTGGCATGCTCTACAGTACGAAAGTGCTCCACATTGAAGGTAAATTCGAGGTTTACCTCCCGCTGCCATTCTGGACGGAGACCTCGGACGAGTGTGGGCGCAGTAGACGGCCGGGTCTGCTTCTTGATCTTCTTGGACTGGCGAGGGTTTGTTGGAGCTGCCTTCTTCCGTTTGGAGGTTACCGGAGCCGTGGGTGGTGCAGCCGGAGCTCGTGTGGATGATGTGGAAGCCGCCCTCGGAGTCCTTGCTGGCCGGGACGATGAGGATGGAGGTATGGGAGCTTGAGTGGGTGAGGCTGATGGGGAAGACGGTAACGCCGGAGGGGTGGAAGCTCGGCGTGGAGGTGATGGTGAAGCCGGAGGTCTAGCTGAAGGTGTGGAGGCAGGGCGTGCCGGTGGTGTGGAGGACGAAGCGGCTGCCTTGCCCTTCCCGGTGGCCTTCTTGGTCGCCGCGGTGTGCTTGCGAACCATTGGAGATGAAGTGGAGATGAATAGGTCGCCTTGGGGTGAAGTGGATCGGCGAAGGTGGTGCTTGGAAGATGCGACGGCGCCGGTGGGAGGTGAGGGAGGAATGTGGATGGCGCCGGGGTCTATTGAGGGTGGAGGAGTGAGGGGGAGAGGTCGTGCGGCGGCGGCTTGCGTTAGAGGCGAGGAAAGGAGGAAATGTGGACGGCGCCAGTGGTGAATGATGGAGGAGGAGTGAGGGGGAAAGTTCGTGGAGGCACTGGGAGGTGAGGGACGGCGGCGGCGAAATACGTCGGAGGCGGAGACGAAGGAGGGCGGGGCGGCGTCGTCTCCTGAGGGAAGGAAGGGGGAGGATCGATCTTAGGGCTTGTGAGCCCTAATTCGGTCCCCCTCGGGGTTTATATGTTTTTTCAAAACCCCGCAAAGGATCGATCTTCCTCAAGAGGAAGATCGATCTTTTGCCACGTGGCAGCATCGTAACGGTTCAACTTAAGTCGTGCTAACGTGTCAAGTGAGTAAGATCGATCTTTAGGTAGAGAAGGATCGATCTTCTCAAAACCAGTCCCCTGTCACGAATTAATTCGCAAAAATGATCGATCATCAGGGACTGAAGGATCGATCTTCTCAAAACCAGTCCCCTGTCACGAATTAATTCGCAAAAATGATCGATCATCAGGGACTGAAGGATCGATCCTCTCACCCCCCAGGTTCCAGCGTAACTCCATCGGGCATAAAGGATCGATCCTCACCGCTTGGAGGATCGATCTTTTATGCACGAAACTGCAAAACTGGGCTGAAAACCTGGGAATTCGCCCCACACACCTTAAACATGAATACTAGGCTCCTTAGGCATTAAAATGCCACAAGAACAGCCCTCTAAACCCAACAAAACATCAATCATCCCACAAATTCAACATAACATCTCGACATCACACTTATTCAAACAAAGATCAATTCAAAAACACACCAAAATCACACATGCAAATAATGGGAAAAACAATCAATCATGCAAAGAAGAAATAGCAAGCAAATTTAGAAAAATACGAAAAAAGGATGGGTTGCCTCCCACCAAGCGCTTGATTTACCGTCTCTAGCTCGACACAATGCGAATTCACCCATAAAATTTCGATGGCCCCTCTAAATGGTGGTCGCATCTAGAAATGCGAGATCGAAGCCATTTTCGAAGAACTTTATTTAGATGCCAATGATAAAACCACATTTCTTTCATCACAAGCCATTTTAACTTTATGTCCATTTTAGCACAAAAGGTGTCACGTTTTTTATTAACGGTTTTATAAGGCCGAATGAATGTATGCATGAACGCGGGAAATGGGGTGGCATTCAAGATGAGCAATGATAGTGTTGTGGCAAATATTATTGTGGAGGAAGATGTGGAAGGTGACAAATCAAAGGCATGCCTCCACCAAGGGGTCACACAATCATCGCTTATATAATCACATTTAAGAATGGGCAAGACCTCATCCAAAATTTCAAAAGTCTCTAATGCCGGTAACATATATTGGCCTTCATCATCCCAAACATGACAGATTGATAACCTTTCTTGGAAAACAACCAAACTTGGCTCATCAACCTTAGTTATGTCCTCCCAAAACACCTCATAGATAGGTATATTAATATCATAGGAGTTGGCAACAATTGATATCTCCTCACCAAAAACTTCATAGATGGGCATATTAATATCATAAACATCCTCTTCGTACTTGGGTATGTCTTCATAAAATGGTTGATATACCGAAAGATTAATATCATAACAATCATCATCAACCTCTTTATCATTACCAAGTAATTCATTCAAGCATTCCTCATCATCATGATCATTCCAAGCATCGACACATGATTCACAAGTATCATCTATATCAAAATTTGCAACCATCACATCATTAGCACATTCATCACCAATATCATCATCCACTAAAGAATCGACCATAAAACATTCATTCCCATGCATAGATTGTTTAGCAGCATAAAAAATATTTAATTTCAATTCCATATTCCCGAAGGTAACGGTCATGATGCCACTCCTACAATTGATGCATGCATTGGCCGTAGCCAAGAATGGTCGTCCAAGTATGATGGGAATGGACTTCCTATGTCTAAGACCCGGTTCCATGTCAAGCACAACGAAGTCGACCGGGAAGACACAACTATCGACCTTGACTAGTATATCTTCAAGGACACCCCGTGGTGTTTTGATAGATCTATCGGCTAATTGCAACGTCATGGAGGTCGGCTTGAGCTCTCCTAAGCCAAACTTACAAAACAAGGAGTATGGCATAAGATTCACACTAGCTCCTAAATCAAGAAGAGCCCCCTCAATCAATTGATCTCCTATGATGCAAGAAATAGTAGGAGTGCCGGGGTCTCTCAATTTCGGAGGTAGATCGAGTTGAAGAATCGAGCTAACTTGCTCAGTTAGGAAGAGCTTTTTAGAGACATGAGACTTGGATTGCCTCTTATGAGTACACAAGTCCTTCAAAAATTTGGCATAAGAAGGCACTTGCTTAATGGCATCCAACAAGGGAAGGTTGATGTGGACCTTCTTGAAAAGTTCTAGCATCTCCTCATATTTGCCACTCTTCCACGGTTGGGATGTGGCTTGAGGATCAACTAGTGCTTGAGGGTATGGAGCCCTAGGAATGTATGCTTTGTGTGGTAATGGATCGAGTGAAATAGGCTCATTTTCCTTGGAAGATGGCAATGGACTTGAGGAATCATGAGGGGCATGATGGAGTGATGCTTGAGAGTCATTCATTGAAGTTGATAAATGAGGTTCATGCCCTTCCTCTAATGTGGTGTCTTTGGACATCTCCACATTAGGAAAAATCTTTCCACTTCGGAGGGTAGTGACCGCTTGCACTTCCTCGTGAGTGGAATCGACGAAATGTTGGCCCTTAGGGTTTGCTATGGGTTGACTAGGAAGTCTACCCTCCTCCCTTCTTGCCATAGTATTGGCCAATTGGCCTATTTGCACTTCCAACTTTGCAATGGATTGAGAATGAGAATGCAAAAGTTGGGTACTTGACTCAAAAGAGTCCAAAGCCTTGAGAAGCCTTTCCTCAATACAAGGATCACGTTTAGGAGCTTGAGGGGCTTGATGGGCTTGGTAGGGAGCTTGGTATTGGGAAGGCCCAGGTGGCTTTTGATTCCAATTTTGAGGATGAGAGGATTGTGGATAACCCGCCACTTGAGAGGGATATGCATTAGGGGCTTGAGGTGGCCGGTAGGTGGATTGAGATTGTGGAGGTTGGTTAGAATGATATGGCGCTTGATACCTAGGAGGATAGCTCGGGGCTTGATTGCCCGCAATCGGAGGCCTAGAATTGTATGCATTTGGAGGTTGTTGGCCGGGATTTCTCCATGAGAAATTTGGATGATCCCTAACACCGGGATTATATGTATTTGAGTATGGGTCATAGGTAGGCTTGGATTGATTGAAGACCGCATTTATATGCTCTTGCACGAGCTCCGGATAATCACATGCCAAATGGCATTCGGTAACTTGGTGACCGGGAGTCGAGCATAAGAAGCACAGTTCTCCCAAAGATGGAGAATTCGGTGAGTAACTCGATGAAGAAGGAGGAGTAGGAATTTGATTCAAGGAATGAGCAAGGACTTGATCAAATTTTCTACTTAGAGTATCAATTTGTTGTGCAACACGAGTGGCTTTGGATAACTCTAATACTCCTCTAGAATTGGCTTGTCCCTTAGGATTTGAGGTATCCCTAATATTCCTTAAAGTGAAAGCATGATTTTGGGAATTAATGGCAAGCTTTCCAAATAAGATCCATGAGTCCTCGTATGGGTTGGTCATGAATACCCCACCGCACGCGGTGTCTACGTTTTGTTGATGACGTAGTCTAAGGCCATTATAGAAATAATCAACAAGAGACCATTTAGGGATTTGATGGTGTGGGCATTTTCTAAGAAGCTCTTTGAATCTATCCCAAGCATCATGAAAAGGTTCGTCATCCTCTTGACGAAAAGTTGCTATTTTGGTTCTCATTTCATGAGTCTTGGCGATAGGAAAGAACTTTTCTAGAAAAGCACTTTGTAATTGGTCCCAAGTAGTGATAGTTTGGGGCTCAAGGGATCCTAACCAATGCTTGGCTTTGCCCTTCAAGGTAAATGGAAACAATTTCAATCTCATTGCATCCTCGGTAAAGTTTGGGATTTTGACCGTGGAACTCTTTTCAAGAAAATCCTCGAGGTGATAGTAAGGGTCCTCATTACTCAAGCCGTGAAAGTTTGGAAGGAATTGAAGGAATTGAGGCTTAAACTCGTAATGTGCGGCTTGAACAATGGGTTGTTGTATGCCCGATGTAGGTTCAAAAGTAGTAGGGACATAATAATCCCTCATACTCCTACGGTCCGGGATTGGATTGACATTAGGATTGGGGTCCGGGTTGGGAGTATCCATGATTTTAGGAAAAAGGAGGTCCTTATGCAAGGGTATGCTTGAAGATGTCCTAGAATCTAGGAATTTTTGCAAGGTGATATCTAAATCGGAATCCGAATCCTCATGCACACTCATTCACACATATAAGAACTTGGACCATACAAGGTAAGAGATACATTACAGTGGGCTGGTCCAAGAACTTTGTATCCTCGCCCGTAGATGAGTCGCTTCGCCGCTCGGAAGCTTCACCTACAACCACAAAAAGATATACAATATAAGCAACGTTCTATTTTTGGTATTTTATAATAAAAGAAAATAAAGCAATCTAATTGAAAGGAAGGAATTTATCAAGTAAGAAATTCAAATCAACAAATCCCCGGCAACGGCGCCAAAATCTTGACGCGCCCAAACCACTCGTCGTTAAAAGTGATTAGGGCGTCAAAGATTACAATTTATACCGAATCCTACTAACTACTACGTAGCTAGCGGGGAGTCCGGGTCGATCCGCAGGGAAATGAGAAATGACTAACGTACTCGATAGATAACTCCAAACAACTAGCTAAAATGATTTGGGTTTTGGATTAATGACTATTAAAGTAATTAACTAAGTGAAAAGAAAGATAACTAATATAGAGAGGTCTTGGGATCTCCATTTCATTGTAGGTTCTAGTGTAGCCTCCTAAGGAATTGAGGTGTGTAATCCAATTGGGACGATCGAAATCAAGAAGTCGACAAGCGGGTGGTTAGCCTCACTTATCGCTCAACGGAAGTCGGTTTAGGATCATCCGCCGGAAATAATCACATTCACAAAGTCGACGAATGAGTGATTAGCTTCTATCGTCGCTAACGAACCTTCGATTAAGATCGATTCGTCGCAAGAACAAGACATTGCATGGAATCGGGCATTGGATCGAGATGGTTCTAGCACCTCGAATCCAATGCAAGAGAAAGATAGAATGGATCCTTTGATTAGAGAGATAGGGATGGTTCTAGCATCCCTAATCTCTAATCTAGGGCTAGTAGTCCTCCCAATGTCATTGGATGTGTTTCTAGCACATCCAACTCATTGGGGCAAAACAACAAACACCTATCATGCACAAGTCCTAACTCATACCAAAGAAAGGCATTCATCCATTCAACATATAAAATCCATGTACAAAGATAGAGAAATCATGCTCAAATCCATACAATAGATCATCCCTAAAGGTTACACATCAAAACCCTAAGAAAACTACAAAAGAATCCTACAACTACATGGAAATCCCAAGAGGGAGGAAGTTAGCTACTCATCTTGGATAGATCCATGGATGGAGGTTGATGAAGCTCCCCTCCCATGGATTCCCTCCAAGAAGTCCTCCTCTCAATTGGGTAAGAAACCTAGAAGGGCTGGAGAAAACTAAGAGAAGACCCTCTCAAATCCCCCCTAAGGGGTCTATTTATATTAAACAAGCCTCCCCCACTCGGATTAGATCTGGGCCATTGATTTTGCTCGGCTGGCATCAAAGGATCGATCCTCATAGGGTGAAGGATCGATCATTCGCTTCATGTGATCGCTGGTCCCGTGAAGGATCGATCTTCCTATAGGAAAGGATCGATCCTTTGCTTCTTAAATTCTGGTTGCGCCCCGATGAAGATCGATCCTCCAGTGTGTGAAGATCGATCCTCTAGAATTTGCGTTCTGTCACTGGGAAAATGCGCAAAAATGATCGATCCTCTCATGGTATAGGATCGATCCTTGTTGTCCTGATTGGCTCCTTCTTAAAGCACTTCAAAGGATCGATCCTTCATCAATACAGGATCGATCTTCTTCATGAAAACTGGCCCGAATGACATCGTTTAAGCTCGGAACTTGATCCAATCATCGTTGAGGGCACTTGTACCTGTAATAGGGTAAAATCCATCAGTAAGGCCTTGCTCGGAGACTAACAAGGCCAAGTTAAAAGGGTGATTTATGCACTTTTCACGTCTTATCACTGATCAGCTTCCTCCCTTAGCCTATAAATAGGACCCTTTCTAGCCCTTTAAAGTAAAAGCTTCATGCATCCATTTTGCACACCATTTCACTTGTAGAGGGTCTTGAAGTTGAGAGTACCGTACCAACGATGGATCGACGGACGATCGGAGGCCGGCTTCCTTCCAATCGCGCAGGAGATCGTTGCACCCTGAGAGTTCCTTGCCTGAAGATCCAGAAGCACCGGTGGGTCGGCAATACGAACTTAAGGGCACAGTGTGGTACACTGGCCTCGATCAAGCTTCGGATCTACACCGGATTCCTCTTCCACCTCTTCGGCGTTTCTCTTTTGATTGGAGTTCTTTTACCTTATCTGATAAGTGTTTAGAATTAAATTTCTTCTTCTCATTGTAAAGGATTTTTGCTATCTCGGTAAAAGCAAGATTCTATTTTTCTTTTAATATTTCCAACACCGCTAACCACCGGGCTAGCCCTCTCATCGGTGCTCATCGGGCGCGCGCAGGGGGGCCTACTGGAGCGTATCCCAGGAAGAGCTAGTGCTATTCTTCAACATGAACATGGTGTTCTCCACGGGGAAGTACAATGGCAGCACCATCTCCTTACTCGGTGCGCTCCCGATCCTCAAACCCGTGGTCCAGGAAATGCCCATCGTCGGAGGGACCGGACTCTTTCGACTTGCCCGTGGCTATGCTCCGAGCAACATCTTCTCTCTAGATGCCAACACCGGCAATTCCATCGTCGAGTATAACGTTACTATATATATTTCATTACTAGTGACTCGTCAATTAAGAGCTTCTTCATTCTAGCTAGCTTGCTGCAGTGCTGTTGGAAGAGTTCCAGATATATGTAACAAATGGTTGAGTTTCTGAATAAATAGTAATTACAGCATGATTTGTTATTGTTTTTCTGCCTTTTTTTAGTTGTTTACACTTGAAAAGATTTCGTGGATATATCTGATGATTTTTTTTTTGCGTGGAAAGCGTGGATCTATAAGTATCATCGGCATCGTTACGGAGAGCTACCCATCAGAATGTGGGGCGCAGTTTGACCTGAATGCAACTTATCCAACGGATGAGATAAAAAAAACCTCTTTACTTTGGTTAATAAATAAATAAAAGAGAGGAAAAGTTGATCTCGACCGTCAACGCTCATCGGGTTCTCACGGGCATCTACTGGGCCTCGTCTTTTATGGGCCAGTCAACAGGCCCGTAGAAAAGCCCACGATGTGGTCGATGTTGGGCCCATATGGTTCACGGTTAAGTAAAAGGGTGCGGCTATCCGCACCAATGTTTCGACTCAACACACCACATTTACTCTACACACCCCAGCCCAAGTTTGAAAACCCCAGGTTTCACTCAACACACCACACAAAATAAATGTACTTACGTAAACTACCCTCAAACCCCACACCACACTAAACCCTAAACCCTAAACAAAACCCAAAATACCTATACTACCCCTCACCCCACTCCAGCCCCTACCTTCCCCTCTTTTACCGAGACTTCCTCCCTGTTGACATCGATTTTAGCTAAGGCTAAGTCGACTACATTTGCAGAAGTCCCCGGGCTGAATCCGCACACACCAAACCCAAATTGGCTCACACACAGTCGAGTCCATCCAAATCTCCTACATGTGCCCGGTTTTGATGGCATCCAATACAAACTGGAGGAATAAGGATATTTTGGTAATTTTACCCATCCAAAGGTATTTTGGGATTTTAGACCAAAATGCATATCTAAAATTCCCACTATAATCCAAAATAGCCCTTACATAGCTTTGATGGCATCCTAAATAAGCTGTGTAAATATAGGGACGTTTTGGTAATTTTCCACCACACCTGGGAAATTACAGAAAATTCCCTGGAATAAATAAGAGAAAAATCCGAAAATTCAAATAAACCCAAACAAATACCCGACTTCAAATTCGCCTAAGTCCCGGCAAAAATAAACGCGCACCACATAATGCGCGCGCGTGTCCACGACACGCACAGAAATCGCGTCGCCATGCGTCGCGCTTAAATAACCAAACCGAAAGGGTATTTTGATTATTTAACCCCAAGGGGAATTTTAGTCATTTCACACCTTCAGGGGTGTGAAAATCCGGAACAGAGATATTTCATTTGCGCCGGAGACATTTCGGTCCAAAATATATGGCCGATAAAAAAGGATATTTTGGTAATTTACACCCGGCTTGCCCGGTGATATTTCAGTAAATTTTCCAAAGTATTATATGAAATATCAAAATTAAAATTTAAATAAGGCATTTCGAATATCTGAATAATTGGACAAATATTCAGATAATTCAAATCTGAACATTTGGATTTCAAAACAAAATATCTACCCATATAAAATCAGCCAAATCAAATATATATATATATATATATATATATATATATATATATATATATATATATATATATATATATATATATCATACCATATGAGAAATCAGCATCTCCAATTATGGTTGGATTGCATTCTCATACCATATAAAAAATAAAAATAAAATCAGCATCTCTAAATATGGTGGGATTATATGAGCTATCCTTATATAAAAGGATTAGCATCAATTAGTATCCCATAATCAGGATTCTTCATCCCATATTAACATATTAAGAGATCACCTCTCGTGCCTATAAAAGGAGGAGGGTGAAGGCTGGCTGGTTGGTTGGCAAATGGAGGGAGAAAAGGCCGGCAAATGAAGGTAAAACAAAGGCTGGGAAAATTGAGGGAGCAGAGGCTGATACAAAGGAGGAGAGAGCTCGAGAGGAGAGAGGCGTCGTCGCCCAGCCAAGGAGACCTCGCACAGCCCAGGGAGCACCTCGCCGTTGCCGTCCGGCCCAAGGATCTCAGTTCCAAACCCAAAGGCGTCTCCATCGCCGCTGCCCAACCAGAGAAACCCATCGTCATTCTTCATCCAACCCAAAAGCTCGTCGGAGGTGGAAGGCCAGAGGAAGAAGCCGAGTTCTTGTCAAGAGGTTCATATCTTCGAAAGAGTGCTCGGAGGCTTGAAGACGAAGAGGTTCTAGAGACGCTCCAGCGTTGCGCACCACCGGACGATGTAGGTCCAGCCAACACAGCCGGAACCCATCGAGACGCTCGCGTCTCTGGGTCGACGCTGTAGGAGGCTCATCGATCCTGCGGCCCAAGCTTCACTCTCCTGCTCGCCCCGTGGCTTAGACATCCAGCAAAGTTGCTCCAGCTTGGTTCCTCGCCAGCGACGGAGATCGAGCCAAGGATCTCTCCCTCCTGGCGGCTTTGAAGACGAAGAGCATCCAGAAGGAGTAGAGGAAGAAAACAGAGAAAGAAAGAAGAAGAGAAAGCTTGGACGCAGAGGAAGTAACCCATTGTCGTCACCGGCCTGGGGCCAGCCCCAGGTCGTCGTCGTCGCCCAGCCAGGAGAACCCATCGGCGTCGATTTAGCCCAAGGAGCTCATCGGATAGCCGGAACCCATCGTCCCTGATCCAGCCCAAGGAGCTCGTCGGATAGCCGGAACCCATCGGCGTCGTCCCTGTTCCAGTCGGTTAAACTTAAAGAACTCGTCATCTTCCTTCCAGCCGGAACCCATCCACAGCTCAAGTCGTTGGGTTGCCGCTGTAAGAAGCTTCGCCGGTCCTACGACGCAAGCTCCATCCCTCCGCTCGGCCCATACCTCCCGCAAGGCGCTCCAGTCAGCTTCCTCGACGGCGACGGCGATGGAGAACAGATCCAGGCACTCCCTCATGTCTAACGGCTTCAAAGAATAACGCTTCCCCTGCTTTCCCCTGTTCCAACCTCGGTTGGCAAGTAAAGAAAGGAAGGTGCGACTGGCAAAAACAGAGAGGGAGGAGAGAAGGAAGATAGAAGAAGGTAGGAGAAGAGCATCCCGTGATCCTTTTCCGTCGCTCCAGCACCGACCACAGGCCCTCTCAGACGCTCAGGCAAGAGAAGGCCCGGTGCATCTTCTCCGTCGCTCAAACAGCCGGCGCATCCTCGTCGGACCCAACTCAAAGGTGTCCGTCGCCCACCGCCGTGCGTGTTTTCAAGCTCGCGGCAACAACCACAAGTCCCAGCCACGCTTCCCCTGTTTCCCCTGTTCCAGCTGACTTCCTCGACGACGACGGAGATCAAATCTAGGTGCTCCCCTCGTCTCCAGCAACCCGCGTGATCAACACTTGGTGAACGGTGTCTTCCGACGGTCCGACGACGCAGCCTATGCCCCTTGGTTCCAGCTGCCATTCTCCTACAACAACGGAGATCAGATCCAAACTTCAAAGCTCGGGTGCACCAACTTCGACGCTCGGACAACACAACACAAGCTTCGACGCCACCAGCTTCGACGCGTGAACGACACCAGTTTCGACGCTCAAATGACATCCCTGGACTCCAGCAGCCCTGAGGATCTTGCGGCGAAGCTCAGAAGACATCTGAAGATATTCTCGGACGGTTTTCACCCAGCCTAGTAGCCTCGGAAAGCTGGTGGTGAATACTCGGATAACATCTGCCCCAACTCCAACAAGGACTCAAAGTTCCGGCAACAGAGACTCGAAGCTCCGGCAATAAAGTTCCAGCAGACTCGAAGCTCCGGTGACAAAGCTCCAACAACATCCTGCATAACAATGAAGGCGGTGGTCCAAGACCTCACGTCATTCTTTACGTCATTCCTTTTCTTTTTTAATTATTATATAATATTTATTTTATTGGATCTAGAATCGGAGGTGTTCCCTACGGGGATGTAAATGATGGATCTGCCGACTTGGCGATTGGCAGATCCAGGGGTGTGGTGCCTACAATTTCCTGAAATGAAATTAAAATATGATTTGCTCGGAAATAAAATAGAGATCTCGTCCCCGCGAGATCGACGTTTTATCCACAAACAAAATCTGGCACGCCCGGTGGGACCACACCTTACCTCCCATCTCTAGATCCAAAAAAAACAAAAAAAAAGAAGAAAATAAAATAAAATGATGATGAAAAAATAAATCATCAAAAAAAAAAATACATATATACTCTACATCATGACAGGTCTAACTTCTTAAATGAAGGATATGGCACAGGCAACTTTGGAAGCGTTTGTCACTATTCGCTTCGGCGACCTCTCGTTTGATATCCCGATTGGAAGCGACGGCCTTCCGATGCCGACAACGCCATCAAAAGTTTCCTTCACCACTCCAGGAGCAGCTACCTCCGATGCACAAGCGAAGACTATCGTGGGATCTCGTGAGAAGATGGTGACTCGCCAAGACGGGTTCCGGGCTCATCAAAGGAAGCATGACGATAAAGCTCCCTCAGTTGGATCTGGCAAAAGCAAGATGGTCGCAAATGGATCTCGTGTCAAGCCAAAGATGTCGGCGCCGTCAAAGGGTTCGAGTCGCCAAATGAAGATGAAGACTCCCCAAGATCACCCAAGTGTCGGGGGCTCCTCAGCTGGATCTCGCACCCATCAAGCCAAGAATGCCAAAGTTCCAATGAGCAAGCCCGTGCACACACTAAGTGGCAGCCAGACAATCAAAGACATTTGTTCCACAGGAGGATCCGGGGGCAGTCATTCGCGTCGAACCCGTTCCGACCAATGAAGACGGCTTCACTCTCGAGAGAAGACCCATGGTGGCCAAGAAAACTTCTGCAATCCAGACGATCTCCGCACCATGTGCCAAAGATCCGATAGGTAAAACAAAATAATCTATCCATCTGTTGCGAAAACGCAGGTAGCCTTTAAGGTTGACTACGAAGCCCATCACGAGGTGTACCCCGACAAACCTTGGATTGGCCTCCACGTGACAGGAAATGATGAGGCGTCGCTCCACGTTCGGTACTGCTATGTTCAGTTACTCCGAGCGGAGTATGAACGCCAACGGAAGAATGCGGAGCCCAAACACCCGACTCATCAGAGTTACATCGAAGATATGGCACAAGTAACTTTTGGAAGCGTTCGTGACTATCTGTTTCGAAGGCCTTGGTTCAGCATCCCGATGCGTACCGACGGTTTCCCAATGCCCTCTCCCGTTCGTGACTATCAGAGTTACACCGAAGTCTCTCCCTCTCTTCACTCTCCCGACCATCTCCCTCCACCTTCCCAACGCCCTCTCCCGAACGTTGCCAGCCTCCCTACACCCGCGGCAGAGCCTCGCCGGCGAGCTATCAACGCCTCCGTCGAGTCCGTCGAGTGAGGTGAGGGGACAAGTGAGTTTTTCATTTCTTGTTGCATGAAATGCATTTTCTTTGCATATATAGCATTGGTTTTGCAGCATTGTTCTCCGAATGCGTTTTTTTCCAAGGTTTTCAAATTTTTCCAATGGGTTCCGACCTTTCAGTTTTATACGTATCAATCGGTACAAGATAACCGAATGATTCTCTATAATATCGGTACATAGTCACCGATATGATAGGATTGTTGATCGGTACATAGGTACCGATCATTACGTTTGTCGCTGTATGGAAAAGAGCTCGTTCGGTATCAAGGTACCGATATTTATTCTACACTATCGGTAACTTAATACCGATATGTATGCTTTATTACCGGTACTTAGGTACCGTTAATAACGTTTAATTGCCGGTATATGGATACCGAAACACTCTAGTAATCTTTGCATTTCTTTTTCAAAACAGTTAAATGGTTCGTCCAAGGGGAAAAGCACCCGCCGGAGCCTCTTCATCTTCGGCGGCCTCGACATCTTCATCGGCCCGCGTTGACCGGCCGACGGCCTCAGCTAGGAGGAGGAGAGCGGTACCTGAGGAGATTCCAGAGGAGATCCCAGAGGATGCCTTGATGGTTGCTGGCCCTGGTGAAGAGGAAGAGGTGTCTGACGACGAGGCACCCATCCCTGGTGGGCCTGTTGACCGGTCGGTTTTGACGGAGTTCAAAACACACGTGGCATATCGGATATGGGCTCGAGCGGTAAAAAAAGGCTGAGTTTTTTTTTATATCATGCCGTGTTTATATCAAAGTCTGCTCACTTTTCCCCTTCTCAACGTAGGAGCATGGGCCACTAAAAATTTATGCGCATGGGCTGTCCACTTCGAAATGGGAAGGCATCGAACGGCAAGACTTTAAGAATGCCGTGGAGGCCACCGGTCTAGCAAATCTGACGGTGTGTTCTTACAAGACTATCAGCAGTGCCCTGGTGTCGGCGTTCGTTGAGAGGTGGCACCCGGAGACGAACACGTTCCACCTGCCTTGTGGAGAGATGACGATCACTTTGGGTGACGTGAGCCGTATACTGGGCATCCCCGTCGCCGGTAGGCCGCTTGAAGAGTGCAAGCTGAAAGTCTCCCAGCTGAAAGCGCTTATGAAGGTTCATTTGGGAGTCAGTGAAGCAGAAGCCGCGAGCCAGTTGGATGGGAGAGGGCTGTCAGTCAGTATGACCTGGCTGAGGACAGAGTGCACTCTCCTCAAGGTCGGCCTGGAATGCTCTGTCAAGGCATACATTATGTATCTGCTGGGTTGCACCCTTTTTTGCGACAAGTCGGGGTCGAAGGTTCACGTGTCCTGCCTTCCTGCCCTCACGGACTTGGATACCGTGTGTGAGTATGCGTGGGGTGCCGCCGGCCTCGTCTACCTCTATCGCATGCTTGGCTCTGCCAGTCGATGGGAGACAAGGGCAATTGGCGGATACTTGACTCTGGTGGAGGTACGTACTTTTAAAACATCTGCTTTGTGATATAATACCAATAATTGTGACTGACCCACATTTTTTTAATCAATGCAGGCATGGATATATGATCACCTCCCGGTAATTATAAAGCCACAGCCCGACCCAGAATACACGGTTGACGCGCCGACTGCTCTTGCGTGGCTGGATCACAAAGATCCAGGTCAGGATCCGGAAATGGCTCTGCTACAATGGCGCGCACAGATTGATTCCCTGAGTAGACATCAGGTGAGTTGCAATCTTTGTCTGACTCCGAGTTGAATTATGTAATATATTCAGTAGTCATGAAATATTTATTCCCTTACTATGAGTATGTTTGCAGGTTGTGTGGGACCCATACGTCAGACATAGAGGAGGCCCCTTCCCTCGTGATGATATTAGTTTTTTTCTCGGCACCATAAGCAGTGGGGAGCACGTCGAGCCGTACCATCCTGATCGGGTGCTTCGGCAATTCGGGATCATACAGACCATTCCCGCCGCCCCACTAAGGCCAACCCACTTCCACATGGGAGCCAAGGTGTGAGGACCTGCCCCTCTTTTCCCTTTTGGCTTGTGTTGACCCCAAGGGCAATTTGGGAAATTGCGCCTTGGCGGTCGTTCCACACTGGGTGTGCACACACAGACCTTGTTTGATGCTTTTGTTTGTTAGAAAGGTTAGGTGGGACCTAGTTTGGGAGTTCTGGGCTTGGGCCCGTTTTCCAGCCCAAGTTTGCACTTCTGGGCAGGGAGGATCGATCCTTTGGTCGTGGAGGATCGATCCTGCCTGTGCCTGGAAGTCTCTGTCGGTGGCTTTCGAAGGACGGCCACCGCGGTGGCCGTCGCTTCCCCTGTCAGGGGAGGGAAGACTTTCCCTCCCCTCCCCCAGCTTTTCCCCGCCTTCGCCGGCTTTCCCCGGCCTTACCCCGCCCCCTTCCCCTGCTCTTTCCTCTTTCTTCCTTCTTCTTCCCCGCGAGAGCTCTGCTTCCCCTGTTCCGGCCGCCCCTTTTCCTCCTCCGTTCTCCCTCCTCCGGCCACCGTTCTCGGAGCTTGAAGGCTCGTTGGAACCGTGACGGCGTGAGGACGATCCTTGGCTAGGCTTCGTGGATCGAAGCTGCTCTGAGGAGGTAGGGATCTCACTCAAACCTCCGGCTTGCTTTGAGGGTTAAATCCGGGTTTTGTTTTCAATAGATCTCCTTGTGGAGTTGTTGGTTTCCGGTTTTGAAGCCATGAGTAGCTTCATGGTGCTCAGATCTACCAGCCCACCAAGTTTGGTGAGGTTTGGTTGTGTCTTTCGGCGGCGTTTCCGGTCGGAAGCACGCCGGAACCCATCAGGATCGATCCTCCTGGGAGGAAGGATCGGTCCTTCTGGTGTTGGCTCGCTGCGCCCAGCACATGATCGATCTTCTTATGGGAGGAGATCGATCATGGGGCCTGGGTAAGCTTGGTTACCCTTCGTCCCGAGGATGATCGATCTTCCTGGGAGGAAGGATCGATCTTCCTGGGAGGAAGGATCGATCTTCCTTGGTGCGACTGGAAGGGCGCCCTCTGTCACCAAAAAGATCGATCTTCCTGGGAGGAATGATCGATCTTCTTTGGCTCGACAGTGAGGGAGGCTCACTGTTGCTTGAATGATCGATCTTTCCTTGGTGAGGATCGATCCTTCGGTAGCAGAGAGGGTTTTCGAGGGTTTTGCCCGCGGGGCTACGCATGTAAGTGGATTTTTGACGGTTTTGCCCTTGGGGCTTCTATGTTTTACATCATGCTTAAATGTTTACCGCCTTGTGGTTAACCGAGGGAGTAATGAACCCTCGGGAATGCTTAGTGTAGCTGGGCCATGGGTTATGCCCTTTTATCGCTTTATGGTGAACCGAAGGAAGTCATGATCCTCGGGAGTGCTTAGACTAAATGGGCCGAAGGTGTGCCCTTGCTGTGTTGGTTGTTTACAGCTTTATCATACTTATCCTGCTCTGTCCTTTAGTCTCAACTGTTTCCGCCAGTTGAGGCTGTGGTTGTAGGTTTTCCCCCTCGCGGTCCCGGCCCGGGTGCGCTCTGCGGGTCGGGGCGCGACACAAGGAGACTGCCCGAGGGTACAAGAGGGCCTTCCACTATGAGCCGCGGTTCTGGGCTGATTGGCCAAGCCACTGCACTGCTCTATGCCGAACGGGCGAGTATGCTATCCGTGGGTATGACTGCGTGGATGGGTATTATGACTGGTATCGATCCATATCTCATGTGAAGGTCATAAACCCAGAGCGGAGGACTTTCCAGGCTACACATGCAGATGATTATCTGCCGGCGAAGGTAACTTTTAGAAATTCTAAATGAAAATGAAATACTAGCGTATAATATTATGTCTAATTTGTTTCGAATTCTTGAATTTCAGTATGATAGGATTGTCACGATCATCGACGACACCGTGGCGCACATGGATACCCTGACCATTGACGACCATAGGAGTAGGTGGGCGCGGGCTCAAAGAATAGCCCGCGGTGAGACTGACACGGAGCGCGCCTACGAGAGAAGATCTAAACAACGATTCGGAAATAGCTCAAGCAGGGAGTGAATAGTAGCCCACAATGTGTCAAAACTACAGCTGGATGCCTCAAGATGCCTCTTTAACTTGGCATGTGCACTCTATACCCTGTTTGTAGTGTGATTGCCAAAATGCATATATTCGTCAGTCCAAGCACTGACGAACAGTTCTTTGAAGCCATCCAGCCACGATTCCCGAACATATTTAGAAGCTGCTGGGTAACCGCAAAAAGATGTCTCTAGTGTCTCCAAGTGTTTCATGTACTCCTCCTCGGTAGATGCAGTTACAACCAATTTCCACATTGTCATGAACAAGTCGGCTTTATCTGCAGTTTCGAAAATGTGTTTGCAGCTAAGCTCTACGTTCTTTTGGATATGCCATCTACATAGCATGCTTTTGGACTCCGGAAAGACCGAGCTGATAGAGTTCATCAAAGCCAATTCTCGGTCTGTCACCACAACGCGTGGCATTGGGCATCCTTCCAACAATGTCCTTAATATTTTCAAAGCCCATGTGTACCTGTCCTCCTTCTCACACTCCATGTAGGCAAAAGCTGCGGCGAATGTCATACTCGTCGACGTGACGCCAACAATCTCTAGCAGTGGAAGTCGGTATCTATTGGTCTTGTAGGTGCAATCCATAATCAACACTTCGGGAAATTCACGGACTAAATCAATAGACACAGGGTCTTGTAGGTGCAATCCATAATCAACACTCGTTCACGGGAAATTCACGGACTAAATCAATAGACACAGGGTGTGTCCAAACTCATTTAGATGCTTCAATAGTTGCTGCATCTCTGATCTCCCAGCCTTTTCAATCACCCTATTCCTTTGGCGTACATTGTAGATGGTCTTCATGTGGATACGTTTTCAGGATCTTGTTGCTTTATAGTGTTCAGGATTTGCCGTGGCTTCACTAGGTTTGCTGACATCGTAACCACCATATCATTTTGTTCAGCAGATAATCTTCCCGTGAACGAGTGACCCTCGAGGTGATCCGCATGGGAGTGATTGTGGACTCCGCAAATAACTCTTAGCATCCAATCATCATCAGATACAAGATTTACACCCTGAAGCTTGAAAGGACATCCACAATTCTTCGTCCCGGAGTCGACAGATTTTTTCCTTCGATTGGCAAATTTTTTCTTCCCGCTATCATCTTTCTTCACAGTTTTCTGATACTCTCCACTACGCTCACATGCCAAGGTAATCCTCGGCTTTCTACCACACCCCCCGACTTTTGAATTCTTTGTCACAATTACCAGCCCATTCTGCCTCCCAACTGTCTGTACCCATTGGACAAGTGCTTGTCGACTTTGAAATATCTATAATCAAACAATAAGAATTAAGTTAATAAAGTTTAGACCTAGTTGTCGTCCGGCAAGATATAGCGATTAAACAACATACCGTACTGGTCGTGAATTCCAGGGTGTAGTCGTGAGTAATTATAGCTCCTACACCGCTCGCATCAGTAGAAACATGCTCCTGAATGTAAGCAAAGAGTTAGTTAGCCAGGTAGCCAACACTGTGTTCACATCGGTACTATGGTACCGGTATACTAACGTATTATTCGGTACCATTTTACCGGTATATAAAGCTATAGTTTCGGTGGATACATACCGGTATACATAGCATACTAATCGGTACTATGTTACCGGTACATGAAGCCAACGTATCGGGTTCTACATACCGATACGTTGACGTTTTCTGTCGGTCTGATACTACCGATCAAAACACGATCCGGGAGGGACAAAAAAAACAAGAGAAGAGGAAATGTACATTTTTTTAGGGCCTTTTCTCGTCTCCTTCGCTCCAGCATTCGTCTTCTCCATCCATTTCGACCTAACACACTTTGGATTGACAATGTATAATGGGGAGAGCTTGTGTGAGTTGAAAACCTAAGGTTGGAGGAGAAAACCTAAGAAGATAGAATATGATGAGGGTAGGGAAGAACTATCTAGAATGGAGGGGGAGTGAGTAACTTGAAGACCTAGGGCTTGGAGGGAGGAGATGGTTAGGGATTGGAGGAGGTGAAAATTCGGTAGTAAGAGGTAGGAGAAGATGATGGTTAGAGGTAGGAGAAGATGTGGTGTTGTGGTGTATTGAGAAATAATTCTTATGGTAGATTAGGTTTTTGTTGTGTATTGTGTTTTAGAAGGTTATTTTGGACATTTCATCAATGGATATTTTGGGTATGAAAATTGGTGTGGTGTGTTGAGTCGAAACGGTGATGCGGATAGCCGCACCCTAAGTAAAATCCAGATGTAAGCAGCAGTCTTGCAACCTCCTGACTAACAGTGCGGCTCTTTGCATGAGATGAAATCATAAGAGAAAAGCCAACATAATACCTAATTTTATAAACATCCTCATAAAATCATAAATTATAGATACATCATCTCCAATTTTTGTATTCTTTTTGGAATCCGTAGTCATTCCTTTAGCCATTATATTATGCTGGTCTGATTTGAAAAGTCATATATACCCCTATAAAAAAATAAAAATCGTTATTTTGGTCACTCAAGCTTACTGCGGCGGGCGAATTGATCCGAGAACATACATGCAAAAAAGGAGGATTTTGAAGCTATATGTATGTGTAATTTATGATTTTATACTAAATATTTGTACAAGCATACATGCATACAAAGGCCCATTAAAGTTTCTTATTCATCAGCGTTAATTAGCTAGATATTAATTAATCCAAAATGCATGCCATCTAAAGTCGCCTAACTGCTTTTCGCTGAAGCATTTCCCTTTCTTTTATTTAGGGTTCATCAAAAAACGTACACATGGGAGAAAATGGCCATGAGAGTTGCTAGGAAAGATAATAGCCACGAAGTTTACAGAGAGTTGATGGAATGTTGATCAGTGATGGATATATGGTGAATTGCCTTTAATCTATATATGGAGGCTTTTATAGATTGGGGGTTCCAACTCGTGGACACTATTCTGAATCAATCCAAAAAATTTAAGCTGATGGAAGGAAAAATAATAATAATTTTACATAGTACTAATTATGTTTCAGTCTAGCTAATATACCTCAGGAGTTTGAGCCTCAACTGGTGAACGGAAGTCACAATCCTAGAATCCTAGCCATACTCGTTACAACTAACAGGTTTCCAATCCAGCGGGATCGAAACGCAGCCTAAGCTGCAACACCGAATCCCATGCTGGCCATAAGAGAGGGCTCTATAGACTATAGTGGCACCAGCAAGATCCAGCTAATTAAGGTTGGAGAGCAGTTGACCTGGCTGCATGCTATATATGTATACCAGTTGACCTTAATTCGTGCAATAAATAAACAAACAAGCTGACTTGTGAATGTCATGCCAATAAATATTAGGTTTGCGTTAGAGAGGCACGTCTATAATCGAATCAAATGACACTGACAATTGAGTAGTTCAAACAAACAAATAATATAGATCGATCCAAGGGTTCATTCAGTACTTGGTCACAACTTACTGACAGTGACAGGCCAAGGCATCATCTTTTATTCCATGCTCATCTCACATTAATTTGACTTCTCTAGCTCTATCTAGCTATATATGATCCACCATCCATTGATCACCATCTCATCAATTCTCCAAGCCATCAATCATGGCTAATTCCCTTCGTCTCTCATCCATCTTCTCCATTCTCCTCCTCCTCTTATTTGTGGCGGCGACCACGGCGGCGGCGGCGGCCGAGGATCATGAAAAGATAACCAAATTCCACTTCTACGTTCACGACATCACCACTGGACAAAACCCTTCAGCCATCCAAGTGGTCAAGGTGAATAGCACTTCTGCCATCTCCTTCGGCAACGCAGTGGTATTCGACGACCCGATCACCACCGGGCCAACCCTCTCATCGACGCTCATCGGACGCGCGCAGGGAGCCTCCTGGGGCGTGTCTCAGGAAGAGGCAGTGCTATCCTTCAATATGAACATGGTGTTCTCCACAGCCAAGTACAATGGCAGCACCATCGCGCTACTTGGTGCGTTCCCAATCTTTAAACCCGTGAGGGAACTGCCGGTCGTCGGAGGGACTGGTCTCTTTCGACTTGCCCGTGGCTATGCTCAGAGCACAATCTACTCTATAGATCTCAACACCGGCAATGCCATCTACGAATACAAGGTTACTATATTTCATTACTAGTCTGACTCGGGGAGATCGAGCGAGCTTCTTCATTATAGCTTAATTGCTGCACAAGCGAAAAACTACTATTTTGGAAGAGTTCCAGATCATATGTAATAAATAAATGGTTGAGTTTCTGAATAGATAGTAATTACAGCATGATCATCTGCATGTAATTGCTTTTGCCCTCTTTGGTCCTTAATTTAGACTAAAATGATTTCGTATCTGATAATCGTATTTTGTGTTGACCTGAATCCAACTCATCCAACAGGTGAGATCAAAAACTTGTTTCCTTTGTTAAAAAAAAAGGGGTATTTGGCCGAACCCCAAATCTAGTCTCCTCATTGTCTAAAACCCCATGCTTCTTGTAAAAAACCCCAAACACATTTTTTTTAGGTCAATAAGCCAAAAACATCTCAAAAGACAATAATATCATTATTTTATTTTTCTTTTATTTATTCCAGCCTTTTCTCTCTCATCTCCTCCGACAAGAGCCTTTTCTCTCTCCTCTCCTTCGGCCAGAGAATACACACCTTCTTCTCCGACCATCCACTCCGGCGACCACCCCTTCCCGACAATCTCCCCTTCCCCGACGACACCTGACGTTGTCTGATCGCCCTCCTCGCCGGAAGCGTCACTCAAGTTCCTCCCCTCTCTCAAATCCGGCGTCGCCTCCACCTAAACCCACCACCCAACGGCCTTCCAGCGCCGTTTAGCCTCCTGAACTGGCGCGCATGACGTCTTCGCCTTCCTCGATGACACCTCGACGCCGTTCGACCTCCCTCAACATCTGTTTTCGTTAAGAGTCAACCCCGACCTTCGCCCTCCTCACGGATCCGGCACCGTCACCCTCTACACCGCTATTTCCGACCTCCCTGGTCCCATTCGACCCCCAATTCGGGTACCCGAGTTCCCTCCCACTCTTCTCCGCCCATCCTCCGGCTAGATCAAGCGACCAAACACTGTCTCCCTTCTCCAAGGGCGCCGCCGCTACCTCCTTAGATCCGCCATTTACGATAGCGCCACTGACGATCCAGCATCGTGGATCGTGTCCCTAGGCCACCACGACGTCATCCCTACCGGCGCTATCAACCTCTGGTCCGTCCTCATCGTTGACCAAGGTCAGAGCTCTCTCATTCGTCCGATCGGCCTTGCCTTCCTCTCCAAGTCCTGCATCGGGTTGAACCGGTTTGAATTGATCATATGATGTTGAGCACTTGAGCCTGATCTGAACAAATTGACCCCCCCCATCCTAGCCAGATTGGACCAGATCATATGAGCAGCTCTCCCTGAGTTGGTTCCATTAGGACAAGCAATCTGGTCCGATCAAATCGAATCTGATCCAGCCCAACTTGATCCAGTCTAAATCCAAATTAGATAACAAAGAGTAAAATAGATCAGAAAGATGAATCGATCTTAAAGATGAAAATCATGAGTTAGATGCAAATGCATTTTTTTCTTTCCTGCATATTCATCTTTTCAACTTCATTTTAATCTTTAAACTTTATTTTTATCTTTTTAAATCCATTTTCATCTTTTTCGATGCATTTTCATCTTTTCAATGTATTTTCATCTTTTAAAACTCATTTTCATCTTTTAAAATGCATTTTTATCTTTTAAAATGTATTTTTATCTTTCCTGCATATTAATCTTTTCAACTCCATTTTTATCTTTTAAACTTTATTTCTATCTTTTTAACTCCATTTTCATCTTTTTAATGTGTTTTTATCTTTTTAAATTCATTTTTATCTGTTTAAATATATTTTATCATAAATATGAAAATAGATCAACAAAGATGAAGTAATTAGCTAAATATTAATTAATCCAAAATGCATGCCATCTAAAGTCGCCTAATTAACTCATGGTCGCTGTACTAGATACGTACTATTAGTACTACCTAGATTAAGCACATGGGAGGTCATTAACTTAACCTCCCACCCATGGCATATAGGCATACAGATGCATATATATATATATATATATAGGGGAATTTTCAATAGGAAACTGATTCCCTAAGTCTTATGTAGGGAACCAGGATCCTGGCCGTCCGATCCCATCGGACGGCCAGGATCGCTGATCGGTCTCTAACACCCCACCCCACCCTCTTAAGCCCCTCATTCCTGCCCTAGCTCTCTCTCTCCCCCGACGATCGCCACTGCCCGGCCCGGCCTCCCTCGACCTCGCCCGCGCCGGCCTCCCTCAACCTCGCCCGTTCCCGTCCACACTCGACCTCGCCCGCGCCATCCTCCCTCGACCTCGCCCACGCCGACCACCCTCTCTCCCGACGATCGCTGCTGCCACAACAATGGTGTCTTCGAAGTGTTGTCCACCAGTGGAGACACCCGTCTCGGAGTGGAGGACTTCGACCAGAGAGTCATGGATTACTTCATCAAGCAGATCAAGAGGAAGTATGGCAAGGACATCAGCAAGGACAACAAGGCCCTCGGCAAGCTCCGGAGGGAGTGCGAGAGAGCCAAGAGAGCATTGAGCAGCCAGCACCAAGTGAGGGTGGAGATAAAGTCTCTGTTTGACGGGGTGGACTTGTCGGAGCCGTTGCCGAAGCTTCCCCGTCCACCCTCGCCCCGTCCGCCGCCACGCGCTCGAGCATCGGGAGCCGCCTTCAACGACCGCCGCCGACGCCTCGCCCCGTCCACCCTCGAGCCAAACAGATTTGATGAAGAGATGATTGAAACACTTTTTGGTTACAATCCACAAAGTTCAGTGAGAGACAGGGAATCAAAGAGCAAGAGCTTGGCTATTAGCGATCATTTTATGGAGTCGAAGAGATTGCAACATATCACCATATTGATTAGGACCTTAAATGCTACATGATCTGAACATGTCTGTGATGCTTTGATGAAAGGTGCAGTTTGTTTAGAACTTAGAATAGTAGCAGTTCTATCATGTGCCACAGTTGTCTTTGTTATTACACATGATTTCATTGAATATTGCAGAAGCTGTCATGAATAAATTCTTAACTGGTTGGATTTAGGTAGTGGGTTATCTGCTAGGATGACTCCTACGAAGGAAGAAGAAGAAAAGCTATTTAACTACAAAGAGGATGCTAGCAGATTAGGCTTAGCAGAAATCATATGGTTTGCTTTATGAGATACTTACAGCATGTCAAAGAGCTCAAGAATAATGAGCAAGCAGTCTTACAGCATGTCAAAGAGCTCACAGAGTATTATCATGGAGACTTGAACAAGAATGAAGCAAACCCTCTCAGAATTTTCATGATAATTAGTGACTTTCTCGGTATGCTTGATCGTGTATGTAATTTCCTTTCTGATTTACAAAGAAGAGATCATATGCTTTGCTTTATGATAGTAATGAGCTTTTTTTTGTTTTTAATTATGGTAACCATTTCAGCCATAATTCTTCAACTTCCTCTAACTTTTTATGCTTAAGAGCTCAATTTCTACATATATTGCCTGCCAAAAAGGTTTGAATAAAAGAGCTGTACTCGTTCAAAATAACATCAGACCCTCTATTACTAGCATTGTTGTTCTACAGACTTGAGGAAAAAGAAACATAGATGGACGTATATATCATCGTATTATACAGAACAAATATGAGAAAAATAAAGAAATTTCTACAAGTTATTGACATCATCATCATCCTGTGACTCCGAGTAACCTGGTGGACCTCCTCCACGGCTCCACTCTTCTCATAGACCTGCTTTATGATAGTATTGCATACATGCTCCAATTCCTTCAGTTTCTCCTCATAATCCTCCTTCTCCGTCGTCTGGTTGTCATCCAACCATTCTGACGTTTCCCTCAATGCAGTCTCCATCGTCTCCTTATCATCTGTATTGATCTTACCGGAGAGTTTGTCTTCGTCGTTGATGGTACTCTTCATGTTGTAGACATAAGTTTCGAGCTTGTTCCTAGCATCAATCCTCTCCTTAATCTTCTTGTCTTCTTCTGCAAATTCCTCTGCTTCCCTCACCATCCTATCTATTTCTTGCTGCCTGAGTCGGCCTTTATCATTGGTGATTGTGATCGATTTTGACTTCTTGGCCGCCTTGTCCTCCGCCGTCACATGAAGTATACCATTCCCGTCGACTTCGAATGTGACTTCAATTTGCGGTGTTCCCCTGAACGACACACAAACACATATCAGTGAATCAAGTCGATCCCCAAACTCAATGGCGTAACATCCAATAAGATAAGATCTGATACATAGCACATTACAAGATAAATGAGATCATAACTTTTCAAGCTTGCTAAATTATGTGTGCTATCTAGCAAACAATCAACAATGGCACTCTTACCTTTTGTTTCTCCACCACCTTCGCCGCTAAGAATACCACCTTGGATGGCGGGGCCATACGCGATGGCCTCATCCGGATTGACCCCCTTGTTGGGCTCTTTTCCATCAAAGAAATCCTTCAAGAGTTGTTGAACCTTTGGAATCCTGGTGCTACCTCCAACAAGAACAATCTCATGGATATCACTCTTCTTCAAATGAGCATCCTCCAATGCCTTCCTCACAGGTTCCATCGTCTTCTTGTCTTGAACAAATCCATGTTCAGCTCTTCGAATCTAGCTCGCGTCAACGGCTCCGACAAGTCCACCCCATCGAACAGAGACTCTATCTCCACCCTCACTTGGTGCTGGCTGCTCAATGCTCCCTTGGCTCTCTCGCACTCCCTCCGGAGCTTGCCGAGGGCCTTGTTGTCTTGCTGATGTCCTTGCCATACTTCCTCTTGATTGGCTTGATGAAGTAGTCCATGACTCTCTGGTCGAAGTCCTCCCCTCCGAGACGGGTGTCTCCACTGGTGGACAACACTTCGAAGACACCAGTGTTGTAGCAGCAGCTCTCGTCGGGAGAGAGGGTGGCCGGCGTGGGCGAGGTCGAGGGAGGCCGGCGCGGGCGAGGTCGAGTGCGGACGGGGACGGGCGAGGTCGAGGGAGGCCGGTGCGGGCGAGGTCGAGGGAGGCCGGGTCGGACAGTGGCGATCGTCGGGGGAGAGAGAGAGCTAGGGCAGGAATGAGGGGCTTCGGAGGGTGGGGTGGGGTGTTAGAGACCGATCAACGATCATGGTTCCCTACATAAGACTTAGGAACCAGTTCCTCCTTGAAAATTCCTTTATATATATAAAATTGCAAGATGAGGAAAGTTGTGGCTTGTTCTTGCAAATTGGTTAAGTGTGCGGTGTACCCAATCTTCATTAAAATTTATTGTGGAAATAGAATCGAATAAAATACAGGATTAATTATTACCAGGCATTGGACTAATTCATATATAAAAAATCTCGAGCATTTTCACGGATTAACAATGTCACAAGTTGTATTCTGTTGCTTGCTTTGTTTTCAAACAAACTCCCAAAAATAACAAATTAAAAAAAAAACAAAACAAAAGCTGGCTTATTCTTTAATTTCTCTTCACATGGCTTCAGTCTAAAAGTCAAACAAATAACGCTCGCAACCTTGGAGAATCCTAAAAAGGTACAATTGATCAAAGCACAAGTCAACTCCTGGAGTCAATAATTTCCAAACTCTAGTCTTCCAGAAAAAAGAGCCGTTTGAATGACTTTGTTCAGTAAAATTTAATCAATT
>OY986969.1:23912177-23952935 GCA_963920575.1 Narthecium ossifragum | reverse complement strand
AATCTAGGCAACCGTCTTGCACCCTGTAAACCTCTGTTTGATTGGGGGTTAAAAAATTAGGTTAAGGGGGTTAACCCGCTTAACCCCGTTCTTACCCCCAAACGCCGCCCTTGTTTGGTTGGGGGATAAGGGGGGATAACTCCACTTTATCCCTCCTTATTTTTATTTTTTACCCAAACATCAAAAGTAATGATTACAGGGTCATCCCCATTCCACCTAGCACCACCTCTCTATACTTTATCCTCTCTTAACCCCACTTTTTCTAACCCCGTACCAAACGGGCGGGGTTAAGTTTTTCTCTCATTTAAACCCATCACATCTATTCTAATATTATTTTGATGATGCCAATATATAAAGAATAATAAAATAATATTTTTTTACATGATGTGGACCAATCATGGTATAACCAAACGGGGGTTGACTCGTTAACACTGCAGCTCTTTGCTTGAGAATAAATCATAGGAGAAAAGAGAACATATATAAATTCGAATTATATTAATAACCTTATAAAATCATAAATTTTAGATATATCATCTCGAATTTATTTTGTTGCATATATGTCTTTTGCTTTCCTTGATTGAAATTTGTCTTTAAGCTATTATTTTATGCTGGTCTCATTTAAAAACTCATATATACGCCCATAAAAAAACTAAATCTATATTTTGATCATTTCAAACTTACGGCAGCGAGTTAATTTGCTCGGAGGACATATATGCAAAAAGGGGAGTTTTGAAGCTACATATATGCAAAAAAGGTACTAAGGGAGAACTATATTTATGATTTTATACGAATATTTACACAAAGAAATATAATAAAGGGGGAAGGGGCCAGAGCCCCACATGCAACAAACCATCTGCTCATATGCCCATGCGGACTGTTTTGGGGGTAAACCCAACCTGTTTAATGTTGTACTCTGCCAAAGAATCCAAAAGGTGATAAAGGTTGGCGCTTTTGCGCTCGCACAAGTAAAAACAAAGACCGACCTATGGACTAAAAGTTACTCCTGAGTGCTCTATAGCCCGATCAATTTAGCCACAGATCTGTGGTTATGAATGATGTACAGTAAGACATGCACTTACTTTTGGGGTTGAAACTTGAACCTCGTTTGAAAAATTGGATGAAAAAATGTCGATCCTGGTTGGAGCTAGCACAAATGGCATGGCCTGAGAGATCTAAATACTGGACTAGTGATCATGGTATTCCCATGTTCACTCTTTACATCCTACTCCAAATTAAAAGTGACTGTATTATATTAGTCTCTGGTTACTTGTTTGATATCTGAAAGAGGTTGCTCTACTCTGTCAGTTCATTGTCTCATCAAGCACCCCCACTATTTTACATGTTAGTATTTGCCGGCTTATCTACTTAAAACCAAGAAAAATATTATCTGGAGCATTATATAGAAACATATTTACATGCATCGTGTAAATCCAAAATCAATAGGCATGCCCGTGCTAAAGTCATTTCTGGAATATCACTTCCTCAAGAAACTTTGTTTTCTCTCCATCCATGAACTTTGGGTCTTCATGTGCGCCGGCAATCCCAGGCCCCACCAAATCAGCATGAGAATTTTTATCATACTCGGAATGATAAAAATAAAATTCCCGGAATGATAAAAATGAAATTCTCGGAATGTCTCGGAATGATAAAAATAAAATTCTCGGAATGATAAAAATGAAATGAATTTTTATCATTCTCGGAATGATAAAAATCAAATTCTTGGAATGATAAAAATTATTTTTTATCATTCTCGGAATGATAAAAATAAAATTCTAGGAATGTCTCGGAATGATCAAAAATCATTTTTATTTTTATCATTCTCGGAATAATAAAAATGAAATGCTTGGAATGATAAAAATGAATTTTTATCATCCTCATAATGATAAAAATGAAATTCTCGGAATGATAAAAATCCATTTTCATCATTCTCGGAATGATAAAAATGGGATGAATGACTTTTATTCTCATTTTTATCAATGATGAAAATGGCATTCTCATTTTTATCAATGATAAAAATGGGATGCATGACTTTTTTATTCCCATTTTTATCATTGATAAAAATGAGAATCCCATTTTTATCAATGATAAAAATGGGATTCTCATTTTTATCAATGATTAAAATGGGATGCATGAGTGTTGTGATTCCCATTTTTATCAATGATTAAACTCATTTTTGTCAATGATAAAAATGGAATGCATGACTTTTTTGTTCTCATTTTCATCAATGATAAAAATGGGATGCATGAGTGCTGTTATTCTCATTTTTATCAATGATAAAAATCAAATGCACGAACTTTTGGTTCCTATTTTTTATCAATGGTAAAAATGGGATGCATGAGTACTATGATTCCCATTTTTATCAAAGATAAAAATGATAAAAATTTATTCTCGGAATGATAAAAATGCATTCTCGAAATGATAAAAATTCATTTTTATCTTTCTCGGAATGATAAAAATGAGAATAATAACCCACATTTTTTCATTTTTATCCATTTTTGATTTTTTAATATTATTATTCTCATTTATCATTCTCACTTTCCCATAATTTTTCATATTTTTCTAATTTTTCCTTTTTTTGCCGTTGTTTCCCTATTCAATGATAAAAATGGGATGCATGACTTTTTGGTTCTCATTTTTATCAATGATAAAAATAGAATTCCCATTTTTATCAATGTTAAAATGGAAGCATGAGTGCTGTGATTCCCATTTTTATCAATGATAAAAATGGAATACATGACTTTTTGGTTCTCATTTTCAGCAATGATAAAAATGGAATGCATAAGTGCTGTGATTCTCATTTTTATCATTCACATTAATATTTGTGGCATAGTAATAAGTCTTCACGAAATATTTCTTGTAAACCATTTAATGGTGCTGGATATAGTATAAGCAAAGATATCACAGTCAAGTGTGTGTCAAGAAACCCATGATACCATGATAGCCTTGACCGGGCCCGGGGCCCTGGCTAATTGCAAACTTTTATACACATCTTGAGTTCATTTTTTTAAGCTCCGGGCTTCTTTGCTATTTTGCTTTGTTCAACCTTCATGAAGCCAACATATGTAATCATTGCCCGTTGTCAAGCCCAAATATGTGGTTGCTTGTACGCCATTTGAAGAAGATGCCTCTATATAGCATTAGAAACGAGTTTGATTTAGAGAAACAAGTGCCCAGTCTTGGTCTCCCAAGTTAAATACCCAATTCTAGATGTATTGTTTAGGATCTTATTTGGTAATCCACTCAGATCCCTGCAGGGTTAAACAAAACAAAAAGACACAGCAGCATACATGCAGCCGTGAAGCCCGAGTGTATTCAACAAGCTTTTGCTAATTAGATGGGTTTTTTATCAAATAGATTTTTAATAGGGTTTTGGGATGAAAAAGGTCACTAAGTTGGGTATATCACCAATTAACCCTATAATAAATGCACTTCAAAATTTCTAATTCATCATTGTTAAATAGCTAGATATTAATTCCAAAACGCATGCCATCCAAGTCGCCTAACCCCTTTTCCGTGTACTTTAAGCATTCCCCTGTCTTTCATTCAAGGGTTCATCAATAACACATGGGAGGTCATGCATGTAACCTCCCACTCATAGGATACGCATGCATAGAGAGCTGCCTTCTCCAACGTCTCTTTATTACCTTCTTTGAGCTGCTTCCTTTTTTAAACGATCACCCAATTAAGCGTATGTTATGATCAACAATGGCAGCAGGCTCTGAAGAATTTAAATTTGTTCACACTGTAAGTGGAGTTGGCCGTCTCCACCCTTCCGATGGCCGCTGGGACTCGATTGACATCGACTATATATATGGCGGCCTTCTTCCGACGACTTCCCATCTGCCATATGATTTCACCCCCTCCAAGTACTCCAAGTCCATCCACTTCAATCTCAGCATCAATGACAAGTCCCAGTTCAAGCGTTTCATCTATATCTCCACCTCTCTTGTTCTCCTCTTCATCACTGTAGCTTCACTAATAGCTCTCTTCCCTTCCAAACACCGTTGCCATGGCTCCGCTGATGACCTCCAGATTGCCCTCAACCGTGCTATCCTCTTCTTTGATGCACAAAAATGTAATGCATTGATTGTACATGGATTTATACTTGATCAGTCTTAATCATAATTTGTTTTGTGTTGGTCTCATTAATGTTTAATTTTCTCCCCATTAATCAAAGATAGTTGCTGTTGCAGCGGGAAGGATAGAGAGCAATCCGGCAAAGTTCCAGGGAGATTCCGGCTTGCAAGACTGTGTTTCGGGACATTTCAATGCCAACCTTGCTGGAGGTTTTCATGATTCCGGCAACATTAATATTAATTCCAGCTTCCCTTCAGCTTACACCATAACTCTACTAAGCTGGACTGTTTTAGAGTATCATCGGAAATATTCAGCTATAAATAAGCTAGAACACGTCAATGATATCATCAAGTGGGGAAGCGATTACTTGCTCAAGCTCTTTCATCCATCCAACTCTACTTTTTCTGAGCCAACTACTGTGCTATATTCTCAGGTGATGATCAGTCGTAACAATATATATATATATATATATATATATATATATATATATATATATATATAACTTAATTAGATTATTAACACATGAAAATATTGATGATTGGAGTTTCCATTATTAATTGTTATATATATATATATACTAATTAGAAAGAGCTAGAGATCGAGTAATTTTAGGTTGGAAGTGGAGACTGTGATCTCGCCGGAGGAATAGTTGCAGCACTGGCAGCAGCATCTCTAGTGTTCAAAGAGGAGAGCAGTTATTCCAGGGAACTTATTCAAGCTTCTGAGAGCTTATTTCATTTAGCAAGGAAGCATGGAAAGCATGAGACTTATACTGCAAACATGGCCTACAGCTCTACTAACTACTACTTAGATGAGCAAGTCTGGGGTGCAACTTGGTTGTTTTTCGCCACGGGGAACTTCAAGTACCTCCAGCACGCAACCGAAAGTTTCGAGCTAGCGAGGAAAGAAGAAGGAGCCATGGACGACGGGGTTTCCTCCTGCATGAACAACAAGATTAATGCAGCCAATGCACTAGTAATTAATCTCATGAACAACTACGTACACTCTTCAAGCTTTAATTAATTAATTGCTATCATTTTAATTAGTTCTAAGTACCTTGACCTTTGATTGTAGCTAGGTTTTGCTAGCAAGGTTGATGTATTTCAATGATCCTGGCTATCCTTATGAAGACGTGCTGAGGTTGTCCACTGACATGGCTAACAAGCTCATGTGTTCCTACCTTTCTGATCCCCATGAAGAGTTCAGTATGACACCAGGTAATTAATTAATTAATTAATTGCAGCTCTTACACGCGAGCTTCTAATTAAGTGCTTTCAAAGCAAACCTCTTAATTAGTCTAATCTTGCTGGTGGATTGATCACCATGGGGCGCCCTAGCTAATAGCAGTGGATCACTACTCCAGTATGCTGCAACCGCTGCTTTCCTCGGTAAACTCTACAATGACTATCTCAAAACCATAGGGATCTCCGTCGGAAGCTGCAGCAACGGCGACGCCGGCTCCTTTAAATTGGAGTCATTGCAGAGTTTTGCTAAATCACAGGCAAGGAAATATATATATATATATATATATTATAGCTCTCAAATTAATTCTAAGTTATGTCATGCTTTCTCTTATATATTTCAGGTGAACTATATACTTGGTGACAATCCTATGAAGATAAGCTATCTAGTTGGCTTCGGAGATAATTTTCCGAACCAAGTTTGCCGTGGAAGTGCATCGATCCCATCAGACGGAGATCAGCAACATAGCTGTGGAGAAGGGAGAAGATGTAGAGAGTCCAAGGATCCAAACCCAAACGGTGCTGTGGTGGGTGGTCCAGATATGGATGAGAAGTCCTTGGATCAAAGGGGCCGGCCGGAGTACATAGAGCCTACTTTATCAGGCAATGCCGGCCTTGTTGCAGCTCTTATTGCACTCATTGACGTCCCCGTCGCCGGCGGGATAGATAAAGATGGAATGTTTGCCAATATTAATTTTGGGACCTTGTAGGTTTATGGGATTATTAGAGCTTTTTATAAAAACATCGCTGAAAATTTTCAAATTATACATTTACTTCCTAGAATTTTTAGATATCTTATAGCTTAAATTTTTAGCTTCTTACACAAATATGCTATTAAGAGGAATTTGTATCTTAAATTCACATTATTTTTTTTGTTTCTATATACAGCTTAGATCAGTTATTTGTAATGAAGCCCTATGAGTGGAGGCCGAGCGCAAAATGACCTGATTTGTAATGAAATCATAAAACGATCTTAAGTTATAAAAGCGAAAGATATAGTAGATTTAATATGCAAAATTTTTGATTAAATTTGAGTATATCATCATTATATGAGGCTATGGTTATAAATGAAACTTTTATTGTCCTACGTGGCGGGAGAATGTTATAAGTGGAGCCTATATGTCATGATAGGATTTAGTGGGAGGGAGTTATTGGAGTGGGGTTGGTGGTTACCTTGTCACATACCCTGTCATGTGACAGGGACACAACTAGTTATATGATATTTGAACAAGATTTAACAGATAAATATATAATTTGATATTTCTCAAGGACATTATGTATAAAACCTTAATATTATGACAATTATGGTCACATCTAAAGTTTTGGGCTTTTCTTAAATGCCCGTTAATTTTCCGTATTTATGTACCTTATACGTGCCTATGCGGCTGCTAATCAGACGGTCAGGATTGCATGATACGGTTGATTGATCAGAGACTTAACCCGCACGCCACCAACGCTTCTTTGTTCGCGTGCTGCTGGAACCGGTTTAACCTTTTATAACCGAGGGCACACCAAACCCTGCTCCGCTCAACTTACCGCGGGCCTTGAATTAAACGTCAAATTAATACTCGGAAGGCCTCTCTCGACCGTCAGTTCGATGCCGTCTTAAAGTGGGCGTTTATTAGCCGTTGATTTGTCTTGCCTATCGGTCCAGTGTCCTCGATTCCTTACTCGGGCCCCTTTTTTCCCTCCACTCTCGATCGCTCTCTTTCTTCTCTTCTCTCTTTGGGTCTTGATCGCGATCGCCAACCCTAACGCTAATTTATTGCATAGTTGTTTTTGATCTCGAGGTTTTTGGACCCTAATCCAGCAATGCCGGGAGGACATATGGTGTTGGAGGAGCCGGTGCGGCTCCTCTCGGTGCTGAGGCCTTCGAAGGCTGTGAGATCTCGTGCTTTCCCAATTTGATCCGCAAACTTTATTTGGATGTGATTTCGTGTCCTTTGGTGTGGTGTTCTTTCATCCTTTTTGGTGCCAATTTGTTTTCTTTGGCTGTTTTTGTTGCACTTCTTGTTTCTTGTTTTGCATCTTTGATGATTAAGTTCCCAGATTCGTGTGGTGTTTATTATATGGGTACGTGCAATATTGATGGTAGATTTTATTGGATTCGTGGAGTGTTCTTTAGGTTTCATTGTATTTGTCAAGGATTGAGAGTTCTGCAGAACGACTTCAAGAAGGAGTCTTGGAGTCTTGGATAAGCTAAAAGAAACGAGAAGAGAAGAAAGCGTCTGGAGAAAATTAAATCCGTATTAGGATTCTCGTCTCGGGTTCTCATATCTTTAGAAGTTGTACATATCAATCATGCCATTCTTGTTCATCTTTAGCTAAATCTATCAGAACAATTCTTTAAGATTCCAAAGCGAACTAAAAATTTGTATTTAATAATCTTTTCTCAGATAACTTTGGCACCTCTTCTGAGATAGGTCTAAAACATTACGCTCAAGCAACTTTAGTATGATAAATCTAGAGATTGGACTTATATCTTGCTGGATTCTTTATACCTGATCATGGCGCAAACCTGTTCATGATTGTCGTCCGGAAATTTTAAAGAATTGTGTTGAGTGAAATTTGGTTAATTCAAGCATTACGAGGTTGCTTTCTTGGTCTGACTACAGATATACTATAATCTTTCAGAGTTATTTTCCGTCGCTAACGAAAATTGTTGGGACATTGGGGCCAAAGTCACATTCTGTTGAAGTTATCGAGGCATGCCTAACTGCAGGAATGTCAGGTTTGCATAATGGGTGGCTTTTTAAATACTCTTGAAATCTAGATCATTGTTGTCCAATGACTAAAACTGTCTTTTTGCTTCGCAGTTGCACGGTTTGATTTCTCCTGGTTAGATGCTGAGTTCCATCAGGAGACTCTTAATAACTTAAAAACAGCCATGAATAATGTGAAGAAGCTATGTGCTGTAAGTTGATACTTTATCCTTTCTTTTCAATTCAATTATATGACTTGCATACACTAGGGTTAGATTGAGTTTTGGCATATGATCAATACACAGTGTAATGATGTGTGCACAAAACATTAGACGAACAAAAATCTAGAAACTGAATCATGGACTAGAAGGATGATTTGCCATCAATTTATCCTTGTTTGTGGTTTTATGGTAAAACAAGCTTCTGACTGGTCTGTATGTAGCATATCTTTTATAAAGCTCCAGTAATAAATTTTTAGCAATTTCTTGAATTTTCTGCTATTATAGAAGGAAGAATATTGGCAACGATTGTTTGTTAGTCTATCATTGTTGTACTTCCTGCTCCTAAGTTGCCAAAGAGCTACTCTTCTTTTGACGTCATGAATAAACTAGATGTTGAACTGATAACTCTCTCAAAGAGGAATGTCATCCTCTATTGTCTAAAGAGTTAGCAGTAAGAATATCTTTTGCTGGGCAAGAGGCAAATTTCTATGAATTTATTCCATTATGCTATTGGATATTTGCATGAATGAAGGATAATGACAGACTTTCAACGATATCTATCCCCATGTGTATCTTTCACGACTTATGTTGATGATTAAATTTGGGTGCTAAATTCTGCAAGTCAAATGCTACAACTATGTGACGGTTCTTCCCAACTTTGAACTGGATGTCTGAAGCAGTATCCTAACATATCAGATAATATTTGTTGTCTTATCTAGACAGTCACTCCTTGCTTACTTTTATTTTATATGATGCACAAGATGAATAGCAAACTACATAATCTTAAGTTTAATTTTTTGGGCTGTTACTTGTGCATGCAATTTCTATTTCGAAAGGTATGTTATCTTACTTTTCTGGTTTATACATTCACAGATCCACCTCGATCCACTTATTACTATCGTTCACCTCTTTTGGTGTTTGAAAGTGTTTCTTTCATTTTAAAGACCAATTTATTGAAAAATTAGTTATGCAGCATAAATAACGCATGCACATAGTGAAAGTGAGGAGTTTCAGACTTTCAATGGAAAAAACTATGTTTAACATCTATTTGTTTGTCATTTAATTGTATTTACTGTCCTTTTATTTGAATCTTGGACAGCATTGGCAAACATTGAGGAATGATATAACTAGTATGCACATTTGTGATTTAGTTGCAGAATATTGCCGTTTGTAGTCTTTCTTTCCTTGCAAGCTTCTTGTCGTCACAGGTGTACTGAAAAAAAGTTACCTCAGTCTCATGCTTGTTGATTTTTCTTGAATTTGAGCATTTAAAATGTTCTTCTTATAGGTTATGCTAGATACTGTGGGCCCAGAACTGCAAGTCTGCAATAAAACGGGGAACCCGATTGAGTTAAAAGTTGATGATCTTGTCACAATCACTCCAGATCTTTCTAAAAATCCATCACATGAAGTTTTGCCAGTGAATTTCTCTGATATTGCTAAGGTATGCAAGATTCTTGTTCCCGAACTCATCTATGACTTTCTTATATTGATGGTGCTTCTCTAGAAAGTTTTATGTCCCCTCACCTAAGTTTACCTGTGAATTTCTCTGTTATCGCTAAGACATGCGTGATTCTTGTTCCAAAGCACATTTATGGATTTCTTATTTTTCTGGTGCCTCTCTAGTAAGGTTTATTTCATCGTTATGTGAAGCTTCCAAGGAAATTTTTTAGAACCAATAGGACCAACACCCAAGTCTGATGCCTAATTATCGTTTTACTTGTGTACTTTAGTACCAGTACAAGGACACATGGTTACTTGCAATCTTATTGGTTAGACTAATTATATAAAACGACAGCGAGTGATCAAATGTGCCTTTTCCTACGTCATCTCTTTATTTCTGTGTATATGCTTCTATACTGCATTAGTTTTAATCTTCCAGAAATATTTTGATAATGATAGAGTAGTACTCGAGAGCAATTTTCACGGTCGGTAAACATGATTTCATTCTGATGTTTATTTGCAGGTTTTCTTATTTGCTGATTTTGTTTCCTCATAACTTTGTTTTGTTTTTGTTTGTTGGCGCTGTTTCTTTCCCCTTTTTTTTGCTTAAATGTTGTTTCTTCACTAGTATTGGATCACTTGAGTTCATTGTTTGATTCCTCCCTTTTGTTCATCTGCATTTAGATCATTGTCTGAACATTTCTTTCTTTATCCTGAACATTTGATTAAAGCTACCTCTAGTCAAGAGGTATAAATTGCTTGAATTACATTTGCTGCCATCCTGCTTTTATTTAATATATCGTAAAGCCGGGTGGTTGACATTTACCTAGGCTTCGAATGTGATGAAGTCATGTTTCTAATGTTTTTTTATCGAAAATTTCATAAACACCCGAATACTCCTACTTTAAAGATTTTCTTAATTAGTATCCAGCCCGCCTGCCTTACCAATTTCGAGCTTGTGTGAACACCTTATATTATTATCAACTTCAAGCTTGTGCGAACTCCACATATCCGATAACTTCATTCACAGTCATCACAATGGTTAATATCCCCTTCTCATTTCTAATTTGGGTATCCTTCACAAGTGACATGATAGTTGACAAACCTCTCCAGTTGTACCACATATGTTTTCCTAACCTCAATGAGTATGAATGGAGACAATCTTTTCGTATATATGATATAATAGGTTACTTTAGATCTTTCTCAAAGATAGCTCTAACACCAGTCCAAACACTCCTAAAAATCAAGCATGGAACCTACAGGGTATGAACCTGTTCTCCTACTCAGTAAAGAATATATCCTCTACAGGTAGTGGAGAGTGGAGACTACTTCATAATATTTTCTTTACTCCATGTTACAAACTAGATTAGTGATGTATCTCTATCTTTAATTATTCTCTAATTTCTATGAGGATTTCAGGTGGTGAAAAAGGGTGACACAATTTTCATTGGGCAATATCTCTTCACAGGAAGTGAAACGACCTCTGTGTGGCTCGAGGTGAGAATCAGTTCTACTTTGCTGTTATGTTCCCAAGGAATCCCAATGACTTCTCAATGTTTCATAACTTGAAAGTATACGGAAAATCTCAAATACAGGTATTGGAGACAAGTGGTCTGGATGTTACCTGCATTGTAAAAAATAGCGCTACACTTGCTGGTTTTGTTTTCACAATGCATGTCTCTCAAGTGCAAATCAATTTGCCTACACTGACTAGCAGTGATAAGCAGGTAATCCTTTGTACATTTTTGGTTCAATTACAAGCATAGAATCTAACTCAGACATTCTTTACATGTACATGTCTGTATTACTTAGATAGACTCACACGCGCTTGATGTATCTATGAAGTATAAAACATGATCTCTTGTTCTTTCTTTTTTGCTTATAGAGATATGCAAACACGCTCTTCCTACATAATAGATATATAAGGTAGACTGCATATTACATGTTAATTCTTTGGGGGAAAGATTTAACAGTTTTTTCAACTTGCCTGAAGATATGGTGCGAGATAGATATTTTAGGTGATTAAAAAACAGCTAGTTACCTGATTGTAAAAGGATGTACTGATCTGATTTGGAACCATATCTCAAGGCAACGAAAGTGAACTTTGGAGCTAGAAAGACAAATAAGTTTTCGGTTAAAAGACTGTTAAATCTTTCACCAAAGATTAACATATAATGTGCAATCTACCTCACATATATAGAACGAAATATTTAACTTTGTGATAGAATGACTCATTTTTTCATTATTGTCTACAGGGTCAACTCTAAATATGCCGTTTAAGTTTATTTGCACTGTTACTGACACAGCCAGATAAAAGAGCTGATATCGGATTGTATTTTTATCAACTTATTACACATTTAAGCTATTGTCTTTTATGATGAGTTTATGTTATTCAATGAAAAATAATCTGCATCACAAGTTATTTGCTTGTTCCTACTTTTCTAATGTAATAGGGGCCTATATGCTGATGCGAAAAGGTTGTAAACTCCATCAACACATCTTCTTGGTTATTCATGATCATGTTTTATGATACCATATTAATGTTAGTTCTGTGGTTCTTTATTCTTTTAGGTTATTTCTTCTTGGGGTTCACAGAACAATGTTGATCTTATTTCTCTTTCTTACACCCGCCATGCAGAAGATGTTCGAGAGGTAAGCTAATTTTTATGTTTACATATCTATAACTGCAACTTGTATTGAGTAGCCTTTACCAATCATCGATTATTGATACCTATGTAGCATCTATATAAGGCTTATTTGCGAAGTTACTAGTAAACGGTGTATATGATTTATCTCTATAACATGTATTAGGCTGAATTGATGGTAGTTTTCTTCTTTTCACGTGGGCATTGGGAGTTAAACATTAAAAGGATTTTTGCTTGTTGCCATCACTTTATTTTTCTTGAAGAAAAATAGCTTATTCTGAGTGTTACATGCAGCTGAGAGCATTTCTTCAGACCCAAAATCTGCATGAAACTCAGATTTTTGCAAAAGTGGAAAATGTGGAGGTTAGTGCTTCTGTGTGACCTAAAAAAATCAGTTGTTGCTATTATTAGTGTCTTTTGCCACTTCCTGTTTCATTAAGCAATTTTTTTTTTAATCCTCTTTTTCTCCGCAATACCCATAGACATATATTATGCGTATTATTTAGTCAAAATTTGTTCTAACTTTTGCATTGCTAGGGTTTGGAGCATTTTGATGAAATCCTTCAAGAAGCAGATGGCATCATTCTTTCGCGTGGAAATTTAGGGATAGACCTTCCTCCAGAAAAAGCAAGTTCCCTTCTTACTTGTTGTCTGAGTTTTTTTTTCCCCCCCAATGTCAAAATAATATAGCTTTATATTATTTACATTATTTTGTCATTACTGATACTGCTAAGAATTATCTATTTTCTTTATGTTAAAAGAAATGAATTACAATTTGATTTTGAATTCATAGTCGTGTTTTGTCAGTTATCTGCAATGATTTAGTTGCTGTTACACCTTTTCTTTGGTTCACTAGGCATAGAACAAAGTCTACCCTTTTTAACTGACCAAAATCCATGGACTCTATCCACAGATAACTTACTTCAGCACAAATTCTACCCACTTCAGGTCAATGATTTAGCTTGTGCAGGTTACCCTTTTTAAACTATTCATTTGCCGCCAGATATGTTTGCAAGCTTTATTTTCGACATCCTTTTAAATTAGGAAACCATCTATTTCTATATCTCCTACCGTATTTTTCTTGTAACCATAGCTGAGGCAAGATTCATAGCTTGAAAAATCTTTCTGCAAAGATTTAATGTAAAATGTGTACTCCAACTCATATATATGCATAGAAGTCAACAGAGTCTTGAACTATATGCGTTCACCAAGGGCCTAGGAGATAAGTGCTCTTTGGGCCGTTGCCTGGCACCCTTTCAAAACATTTACTTCAATTAGCGATACAAATCAGTTATGGAACATTGTTGGGATCGGTCCCTGTTCTGCCAAAACTTCTTCACCACATATTGGTTGATATTTTTTCAAGAACCTTGTCAATATAGAGTTGATATGTATGCATAGCGTTCTTTGTTGCTGCAAAAAGGCTTTGACAATAGACATATGTCGAATAGTGAAAAGCAAGGATTTTCACAGATTTGAGATCATTCTCTAAATAGAAGCACCTGTTCTCCCACTTCTTTCCACTTTGCTCTTAGATGTTATATTTAGAAAGACTAATTTGTCTTCCACACATCCTATTCACTGTCACGCTGAATTTTGTTTGATGAACAAACAGTATGGTGTTTATGCACTTCCTTGTTGGATCCAAAATAGCCCGTATCACACACATCATTGACAGGAAGCAGTGATGCACGTAATCCTGTATTGGCTCATTGTAAAGTAGTTTCATGGAGTCATGGCAGCACCACTCTTTTCCATTCGTATGGAAATTGCAGTGGAAAAACTGTAGCAAATGATGCTGATTCAAAAAAATTATTTTCAGATGTGGTAATTGCTGCAGTTTACTGCTTCATGTCTTATGTAACCCAGGTTCTCTACATAGTGCAGGTTTTTTCATTTCAGAAATCTGCTGTTCATAAATGCAACATGGCAGGGAAGCCAGCGGTGATTACAAGGGTAGTTGATACTATGACTGACAACCTACGTCCTACTCGTGCTGAAGCAACTGATGTAGCTAATGCTGTGCTTGATGGTAATGTTATGTGCTCGATGGCAGGAATAAAGGACTTTTACCTTCAATTAATGTGTATGCTATGTTATGGCAGAATATAAAGGAAAGTGTTTTTTCTGTGTCTGCAGGGACCGATGGTATTCTTTTGGGCGCGGAGACACTCCGTGGACTCTATCCTATTGAGTCAATACAGACAGTGGGTAGAATTTGTGCTGAAGTAAGTTATTGACCTGAAGTTCGGGTTGATTTGGTGATATTCTGAAATTAACCTGTGCTAGATGTAGTGATTATTGTATCCTTGTTCTGTAGGCCGAAGCTGTTTATAACCAGACTCTTCAATTTAAGAGGATACTCAAACATGTGGGACAGCCTATGTCGCATGTGGAATCTGTTGCATCATCAGCGGTATTTCTGTGTGAACTTTTGTAACTTAACATTAATTCCGTCTTCATGCAAATAATCAGATGAGTTACATGACACTGTTTGTTTTCACTTGAAGGTGCGTGCTGCAATTAAGGTCAAGGCAGCTGTCATTGTTGTCTTCACTTCATCTGGCAGGGCTGCAAGGTATGTCAGACCTAACATTATATTACAGATTCTACATAGTGGGAGTACAAGAACTATTGAGTGACCAAATGAGAAATTACCTTAGGTTGATTGCAAAGTATAGGCCTACAATGCCTGTGTTGGCTGTTGTAATGCCACAGCCAATGTCAAATTCATCGAATTCCAGCTTTTCAGGCGATACACAGGTATGAAAAATTAACCATCCTAGAATAAAAGAAAAGAGTGGAGGACACTGTTTTGGTTCTATGAACTAGTCCATGCTTAATAGGAGACAGATAGTTTAATTTGACCTCTTCCTTGTCTGCAGGCTAGGCAATGCTTGACGCTAAGAGGGATCTATCCTATATTGGCTCCTTCTGATATTGTAAGTTTTAAGCCTTATATATTTTTGTGTCGTTTGAAAATGATTCCTTGCTGATGCGGAATGGAAGTCTAAGCACCCAATTGAACTTGTAGTTTGGGAAGTAATGCTCATGCTTTTGTTTGGGAATGAAGGGTTGATATTATCCGCTTGGCAAAAATAGATTTTGACGTGAATTAGTTTCAATGAAACATTTCGTTAATAGTTATTAGCTATCAGAAGCTTTCATCTTTAATACCTCATGGTCCTGTATGCTGTAGACTAAAATTCATGGGAACAGTGTTTATTCACTTTAATTATCTTCCTTTTAGGGGTCTAAATATTGGTTATTATCCTGACAATTTGCTGATGGATGTCAACCTTATTAACTCTTTCTTCATGGAGAGTGTTGTTGTAGTTATCCTGTGATAAGATAATTTACGTCCTCGTTACACCAATCTCGGTGTACATGTTGAGGTTGAAGAAATTAGGGTGATCATAGTTAATTTTATTATAAGGGACCATGTTTTACATTATTAATAATAAAGAAGAACAGCACAGAAGTTAAGTAGCTGATACAATATAAAACAGCAGAAGTAAAAGCAGCCTAGCCATCACTGTTTCTTTGATTTTAGCTCCAGCACTTGCACTTGCACTTGCATTACATGGCTCATTTATGTTAGTATTTTGCTGAAGTATGCTTCTAATCATTCCATACATTACAGGCAAGCTCTGGAAGCTCTCGCGAGGAGTCTGCATTGAAGATCGCATTGGATTATGGTAGATCAGTTGGGATTATCAAGCCGTATGATAGAGCAGTTGTCTTTCAGAAGATCGGCGACGACTCTGTTATTAAGATTATTGAATGCAACGACTCCTTATAGATATACCTGGTATCATCCCTTAGCCCAGCAGATATCTGCGTTCAATAGTTGATTGTTGACTGCTTATATTTATTTTTGACTATAGCATCCAATTTTGAACCATATTGTAAATTTTTAACTGGAGGATGATTGCCCTCTATACGAGAACGTTTTTGTTAACTTTCTATTGAAGCTGTATGGCTCTACTTTCAACATAATTAACCTCAGTTTACAGAGATTTATCTCAAACCTAGTATGGTTCTTTAAAGAAGGCAACATATATGATACAACAGATAGAGAAGAGTATGATGAATATATCAATGGTAAGAGCTGTAGTTGCCTGATCACTTAGCTTCATATTCTTCCCACCGAGACGGTCCACCATGTCTGGCACCGATTCCCAGTTCTGCAAGTCCTGCTCGTATGGGTCCTCCAGCTTCATCCTCATCCTCTGGGCTCGTCTGCTCTCTGCCTCCTGGGCCAGGGTCCAGTCGTAGAACTGGCGGGTCTTGTCGTTGCTCAGCACGTTGTAGGCCTCCCTCAGCTGCATGAACTTCTCTGATGCTGATTTAAGAGGGAGCGAGGTGGTGTCCGGGTGGTACTCCTTTGACAGCCTCCGGTAAGCTGCTTTGATCTCCTCCATGTCTGCCTCTGCTGTCACTCCCAGGAACCTGTTTCATCGTACCAAAACTCAGCCAAAATGTCTGAAACACCACAAACATGGGGGAGTTTACTGTGAATTGTTTGAGTAGGATGCTTACTGATAGTGTGTGGCAGACGAGTTGTTGATCATAAGATCTGAAAACCTGCGTCCGAAGAATTCTTTCTTCTGACCACCATTAGAAGCTTCTTGTTTAGGCTTCTCGCCAATCCATCCATCTTCCTGATTGCCCCAATGGATCCTTGTATCCACACCCGGCGTCCCCTTTTTGGCCTGGGATGCTTGCTCCCTAGATGAATCAGACGCCACGACTTGCATCCTTCGGTATGGCTTCAAGCTCTTGTATCTTTTGCCTTGAATCAGTGGAGACAAGCATGGAGAGGCTGTTGAAGCCATGATACGAATTGCGTGATGAGAACAGTGGCACACTTCTTGGGAGGAAGAGCTAGATACGAGTCACGGATCTAAGAGGATGTGAGCCCCTTGAAGGCTGTGGCTCAGGATTCGCGATGGATGTAGAGACAATGAACATCCAATATCCAGTATCTAAACACCCACCACATTTTGGATGGTCAGGAAAAACATTCCAAGAATGACCTTTATAGTATGCATTGTGATTTGTGATCAATACGCATCATGGGATAATTAGCCTTCCCTCTCCAAATGTGCCAGAGATCTTTGCCATGTATTTTCTTTTCCCCCTTCAAATAACTGAGCCTTTTACCTTGCCTTAGAGTAAGTAAATAGCCATACAACCATACATCCCGAGGATATGAATCCACGACCTCCTCACACGCAAACCATTACATCACCACATTGGTGGTAGAGATCTTTGCTATGTTATTGTAAATTAATTCCATAAAAAAAAACTCTAACAATTTGAACTTGATCCCTGTAAAGGAGCTTAATCTGATTAGTTCGTTGTCAAGGATAGATCCATCAAGATCGACCTTAACCTCCGGGCCTCTGTGACTACAGATTCCTGGTCGAAAAGAGCAGAAACAACTGCAACACCTTTAAGCTTTTCGACGCTGATTTCCATCACAGACTGTGCATTCCCAGCACCTATGCCACCTATAGCAACAACTGGCAACTTGGAAGCCAAACAAACTTTCTTCAGCCCCTCAAAACCTACAGTAGGATTGTTCGCCTTCGTGTTGGTTGGGAAAACACCTCCGCAGCCAATGTAGTCAGCAGCATCAGCCCACGCCTGCTCTGCTTGAGCTGGAGTCTTACAGGAGACACCTATGATCTTTCCTGGCCCCAGAAGCTTGCGGACCATATATGCAGGCATGTCAGACTGCCCAACATGCACGCCATCCGCATCGCAAGCCAGGGCAACATCCACTCGGTCATTGATCAATAGTGGCACACCATGAGACTTGCAGATCTCCTTGCATGCCATTGCAGCTTCCACAAATTCCCATGTCTCAGCCTCCTTTTCTCTAAGAAAGAGACGTAAAAACAAAAAATGAAAAAATGATAATTGAGAGTTTCTCTGGATCATACTGGAATCCGCATGTATACATTGTGAGGTCATGAGAGATCCTGAGACTCATGGGAAGAATCAGCGAGGCTAACCTTAGTTGCACAATTGTGGCACCTCCTTCTATGGCAGCTTTAACAGCATCTGCAAGGGAACGCCCCCACTTTTTATTCATTCCAGAGTCTGTGACAGCATATAATAACAAACTATCAGCATCGAAGTGCGGCTTAAGGCTTGTATTGGCATCAAAACTCTTAAGCTTGAACAGGTGGTCAAAGGGGCCTTGAGGGCCATGTCCAAGGACAATATCTTGACTGTAGTTAAGAGCACCCTCAACAAAGCTCTTAGCTGCCTGTGAAAAATATAGACAGGAATGAAAATGTCAGAACCACGAAATCTCAAAATTTTAACAAGAACAGGTAATTTGGTCAGATCTCCAGCTACTTTAGTGAGCAGCATTAACAAATTTCCTATATATTCAGGCAATTATGGTACAACTCTAACAATTCTGTTGGAGAGACAAGTTAACCTGAATAGCTACAATCATTGGAGAACCTTTTGCTAGTTCTGCAGCAATATATGAAGCCAATGTACAACCAGTTCCATGAGTATTACGAGTCTTCACGCGCAAGCCATGTAGCTCATGGCAGTGCTCTCCTAAAATAGAGACTTGCTGATGTTATAACCATAATCATAACCAAAATTTTAGTTGATAAAGAAGAAGAGGAAGATGACAAGATAGACAACATGAACTCCATACCATCAAAGAATACATCAATTGACTCTGATGAATCTGGCAGGTCTCCACCCTTCACAAGCACAGTTCTGGGAAGCACAAAGTTCCATCATACAGTAAACCAAATAAAATAGCAGATAGCGCCTTTTTAATAACATCAGTTGAAAAGATAAAGCTGATGCTGAAAGAACAAAAACTTCTATTTAGGCTACTGTTGCTGACAGAAGTAATGGACCCTTCCCCTTTCTACAACAAATTCTGTGACACATAACCCTGTAGGATTCTGTCAACATTATGAATTGTTGATACTAACTTTCAACATATCTTGGTAGGCAAAGACAGAGGAGAAAACTTTCCTTCAGTAGAGAGTGATGGGAGGCAAAGATGAAGGAGAAAGCATACGAGCATTTAAGATTAGAGGATAACATGCAAGTAGTGCTAAAAATGGACAGAAAAGTAGTTGTCAAAGGCCTCCTTCCATTATCTTCCTTGCTCCATTATGGTCAAGTAAAGAGTACTATAATCACATAGCTAAGTTGCTACATCAAGCTTCCTACATTAGATAAAACTCCAAAAAGATGTCAAGTAATATTTATTGAACAATAAGCTGGCTAAAAGCACAATCTGAATCCACAGTTGTAATCAGTAACTTCAGCAAACAAGGATGATTTTCCACATTACAGATTAAAACTTTCTGAAGAGTGGAGCATTTCAAAAAGACAAATCAAGCATTCTCCAGGACAGATACAATTAATGAAATACTCCTATAGTGGATTAAAACAAAGAAGCCAGCAAGTCTTAAGAAGACTAAGCTTAAACTGACATCCATTCACATGGAATTTGTGTTTCAGGAAAGTCCTACTTGAAGTATAACGATAAAGTACAGCTTCAAGCCAACACAATCTTTCCAACTGGACAAGAATGTAACTGGTTTTTGTAGCAGCAAGTTGTGTAGAAAATATAGCAGAAGGAAATGAATTTGATGGTCAAAGTGTTCCAACAACATAGAAATGAGATGTATTTAACGCAGGAATAGGTAATCAGTATCCCCCAAAATAAAATCAGAGACAAACCTAGGGCCCAAAGTATGTATTGATTTTGCTGCGGAGCACATATCTGCTACTGTATTCAACGATATACCTCCAAGTAGTGCTGATGCCTCTTTTAGATTTGGAGTCACTATATCAGCCATTGGAAGAAGCTCATCACTGTATTCAAAAGATAAAAAGCTAAGCATGAGAAGATTTCATCATGAACTAGCTCATAAATTATTAAAAACAACAAACAAAGACTCAGTATCTCTCCTTGACTAAATCTTCAGCAGAAAGCACCATTAGGCCAGAGAAAAAAGAAAGATGGCAATGCTAATTTGTGGAAATGGACACCCTTGCATACCGATATCCAGCAAGGGTAGATGGCGCAGAAAGCATATCCCCACTTGTAGAGACCATGACTGGATCAACAACTACAGCTGCCTTTGAATATAGACAAAAAATCACACAATTTATCGTAATTCTAAAGTATCAAGCAAATATTTCTAAATGATTTTCCATACCATGAACGGGGAACTCCTTTAGACTTTGACATAAAACTTTAATTACCCCAACAGAAGGCAGCATCCCTGTCTTCACCTGCGTAATTCAAAAGGGAAAAGGAATATGATTTCCTCTTCTTGCATCGACATAGAATTCAGAAAACAGTCAATCCGCAGGGATAGCTGCAGTTAAAATGTGCAAAAGGATTCTTCATTATGCCCATATCAGTAACTGTCCCGAAAAAACACATTAATCATCCGCCTTTACATCCAGGGATTCTTTAGTTACAGAGCCCGCTTTTGACCTAGATTCACTGCTTCTTGAATTTTAAAAACTCTTCTAAGCACCAATTTTCTTATTTTAGTTCAAACTGTAACTTACAAATTAGTTCATAATCGCTGTTGTTCGCAAATATGTCAAAAACTAAAAAGTGGTTCCACAAAAGAATTCATTACTAGAACTAACAAACGTATAGAAAAACAGGTCAAAATAACAAACCAAGACATTTGCAAATGGAAGCATATCCACAAAAAGAACTTACCACATCAACATCCATATCTGACAGCACTGACCTAAGCTGCTCCGCGATAAAATCCTCCGGCACTTGGTGCACTCCCTATCATGCCAATTTTTTTTTATCAAGAATGAAAAATCTCAACTTTATATCTGTTACATTTTAGAGCAATTTTTCGAAGGATATAGAGACCTGAACGCCGACGGTGTTCTGGGCAGTGACAGCGGTGATGACGGAGGAGCAGTAGACGCCAGCGGCGCCGCACGCTTTGATGTCCGCCTGTATCCCCGCTCCGGCGCCAGAGTCCGACCCCGCCACCGTCAGCACGTGCGGCATGCGGCGCTGGCCCATCGCTCGCACGATTAGCGCCGCCCGCTCGGGTGCCCAAGCCCGCGTGGACGGTCGGAGAAAGGCGGACGTGGTGCTCGCCGGAGTCTGGCAGAGATGTTCAAGCGATGCCCCCATTGGGATTAAGAAGACGGAAGCAATGATTAATGAGGAAATTATGGCCGTTATTGGACTTGGATCTGGCTCCGGATCCGTTATTCTATATATTTTTGTTTCCAGGAGCACCCCCAAAAGTTTCATATATGCACATCACCTCCCTTAAACTATCAATATTTTTCATCAAACACCTGGCCCGATTTGGTACGACAATAAATTTCAAAAATAACCCTTAATTCGGGTTAACCTGAAATATTTCCGAATTCACTACTTATTCCACCCCTTAACCCCAAACATCATTTTCCTTATTTCAAGTAATCATTACAAAGTCATTCAAATTCTCCACTCTACTTTTCCCTTATTTCAAATAATCATTATAAAATTAGTCCCAAAATCTGAAATAAAGTCTCTTAACCCGGAATAAAGTTAACCCTGTACCAAACGAGGTTGTCCTATCTTCTTAAGCATATTACTCCTTATGTGAAAAATAGGTAGAAAAATAGGGGTAAAACACAGAAAAATTAAGCATGATCAGATGGTTCTCAATTGGATTTCACTTTATGCAAAGAAATGAAATCATTTAGAATAATTGAGTTCAATCAAACACCTTAACGATGTGAACATATGAAGCAGAATAATAATGTATAACTAGTTTCACAATAAAATTAACTCATCAAAATTTGTAATCACCTCCATAGAGGAAGTTGTATTACATCATCATACAGTATACTTATTTGCGAGAGAGATGTAGAAACCTTGATCAAATGAATTCACTCTTCTAATCTTAATGACCACCAAATGATAAACTAAAGAATCCAGATCCTAACATCAGCACCTGCTAAAGGGGTTAATTGTGTTAATTGTGTTATGGTACATTTCACTGTCTGAACAAGAAATCCTCAGCACTACCAGTAATCTCCACAAGAACACAGACCATCTCTAAACCGGTGAAACCATACTGGATCCCTGAGAACAATCTCTCTCCTTTCACTCTGAGAGAAGAGCTTCATTTTTGTGTGGCAATCACCACAGACCCTAATGTTTTTCATTACTCGTATCAGAACAGACTTCGACAGTAAAATCATTCCCAGTGCCACTGCTAACTTCTCGTTGTGGCAGTTCACTATACTTCCATTCTGATAAGATGTAGTGCCTCCGAGCTCCTTTTTCTCTATCTTCAATAGCATGTCTCCTAGCTTTGCATAAATTGCTTTAGTTTGAGGGTGAGACTCATCGCCTACCACAAAGGAGTGAACGCCTGCTCTAATCTCGATCCAACTGAGACCAGGCTCCTTGACACCTCGTTCTTTCATCAAGTCTCTTGTTTTCAATGCCGATGACTCGTTCTCCGCGTCCAAGTACATGTTGTAGAGAATTACATAGGATACAGATGCACCAGGTTCAAGCTCCATGACCCGCTCAGCAATGCGCGCACCCCTCTTGAGATCCTTGTGAACCCGACAAGAGCCAAGCAAGGCCTGCCATACAACAAGGTCATCATGAAATCCTGAGTCCCGTATGAAGTCCTCAGCATCAGCCAGCCTCCCAGCTCGACCAAGCAGGTCGACCATGCAAGCACAGTGCTTCACATAGGGAGTCAAGCTATATTCTCTCTTCATTCTCTCCTAATACCTGCAATAATGTGAAAGAAGGAGGTTGATCATTTAGTGCATTGAACATAGAGAATAGCTAGAATTATATACCTTAAGTCAGAAAATTCCTTGATGAGAAGATTTACCAGAATCCCTCGTCGACCAACCCTGGGCATGACTGCAAGCAGTAAGAACACCAATAAACGTAATGTCGTTGGGCACAACCTTGGACTCCTCCATCTCTTTGAAAATCATTAATGCATCTCTTGCACAACCATGTTGGGCATGGCTCGAAATCATTGCAGTCCATGACACAACATCACGACTCGCCGCCTCCTTAAATGTCTTATTAACGACATCAACATCGCCTGACGTTGAATACATAAATATTTGTGAATTACGACATATAGTGAACCTATCTAATCCTGCTTTCATGGCATAATTTTGAATCTGCTAGCCTGACCTTGCAATGGCCATATTTGCACAAGCACGCATCACACTTGAGATTGTGAACTGATCAGGTTTTCTTCCGATGCTAAGCAATTCGTGAAACAAACTCAGGGCCCTTTCGAAGTACTCATTCTCAATACACCCCGAGATCATTGACGTCCAAGTTACTGAATGAAAGCATCTAAATCCATCTTCGACTAAACCAGAATTTGAATACAAGTCAATCAGTTCACTTCCAATAAATTCATCCGCGTGGAAATTGTTTTTGAAGACTAGAGCATGTATTTGCTTCCCAAACTCGAAGGATTCTGTCAAGTTACAAGCTCTAAGCACACTTGAGAATGTGAACTTTGACAGCCTTGTGCCTCTCCTTTGCATCTCCGAAAATAGACCCAGAGCTTCAATTGTACTCTCACTGTATGTTCCTGTCTCAAAATGATAGTAACCAGCGATCATCGCATTGAAAACAACAACATTAGGTTCAGGTGTGAGTTTGAATATCTTAGCAGCTTCATCCAAAAAACCATTCTTTGCGTACATGTCAAGCATCGCACTCGCCACAAAAACTCCATAATCCAAACCAATTTTTCTCACAGACGCATGAACCAACTTCTCAAATCCTCTCGAATCACTCAAACTCGAACAAGACTTGATGACACTCCCAATTGCAAAGGTGTTCATCTCCACTCCTACGTGATGCATTTGTGCAAAAATCCTCAAAGTTTCATCAACCAAACCAGCACGTGAGCGAGCTGAAATCAATAAATTTCAGGAGACATCATCCAACTCATTGGAACCGTCGAACACCTGCCTTGCCGCCTCAATCTCCCCACACTTGGCATACATATCAATCAACGAATTCACCAAGAACACACGCCGATGCAATCCGCTGACGGCCACCAACCCATGAACCACCTTCCCCATTTTTACCTCCCCGGTTCGAGAGCAGACGTTGAGGGCACTCGCATAACTAAACCGGTCAAGAACAACATCGGCATTTCTCGCCTCCATAAACATATCCATGGCCTTCTTGCAACTACTCATTTGAAAGAACCAGTTATGAGCGAATTCCATGCAACGATATCTCTGTTGGGCATCCCATCGAACACGCGGCGTGCAAGGACCATGTTGCCGCATTTGTAGTACAAGCTGAAGAGATTGTTCCGGAGGAACAAGCAAGGTGTGAAGGACGACTTGAGTATCCGGGCATGGATGGCTTTGCCTTTGATCAAGCAGTGGTCATCGATGGGTGACTTAAGGAGTTGGGCGTGGTAGGCTTGGGAGCCCATCATAGGGAGAGAGGTGGGAGGGGAGGTGGTGAAGTGTTTGCCCGGCGGTCGGAAAAAAGTGAGGGGCGCTTGGAGAAGCCAATAGCATATGAGCAAAACATTGCATTCTAGTATAATTTAGACGCTTTCTATGAGTTAGTAAAAAGAAGAGCCTTTAGCAACCTATGAAAAGGTATACTTATAAATCTCTTTTTACGGTCGTCTGAGTTATGGGATTCCAGAACTTATTGACGACAACTTAGTATAGTATTATGAACATCGAGGTCATCGAGCAATAAGAACGCATTTTAATGGTTATTACAGTTGCACAAAGACAATGCCTATATGAAGAGGATCAAAGAGTCACTGTGAATAAGAGGATTGTCTTTTTCAAATGCAACTACCTGCGCGCGGAAAACCACTTATAGCAGCAGCTCCTGGTATTTTGCATGTCCACAGCAGCTATAAATGCTGATGCACAATCCTTGCTTAAACATACAATACCTGGATGGACAATGACCAACTTTTTGCATTCAACAGCTATGAATAAGAGAGAACATAGTTCATCATCCAACATGAGAAGGACAAGACAGCGTACAGCAGAGCTTTGGACACAATGAACATAACTCATCGTTCCAACATGAGAAGGACCAGACAGAACAACAACCTTTCATACTACAGACGAGCAATTGTTTGCATCTTCCGCCTCGCACAAGATTTACTTCAATACTCGGGAACAACACTGTATTGCATGCCTGCGGAGTGACGAGACGTAAATCAAATATAAAAACACACAACATATTATAACAGGAAATTTAAGGCAAACAGCAGAAGTAATGAAGTTGTAACGTTTAGAAGATTTAGGCATGATCAAATTAAGGCTATTATGCTAAAAAATAACTTAGCTAATTGCAATTTCCAAAAGATAAAAGCATATAGTTCATTGAAAAAATATGATATCCAAAACACACTCACTCGTGTTCCACCTTATTCTATAAATGCATATGAGGAAGTCTAGCAACTGGCAGAATAAGACTGAAGAAGCAGACTAAAACATACCAAAGAAAACTTTCTCTCTAGTCTCTTCAGCAGTAACATCGTTGAAACTTATGCAAACCAATGTATCAAAATTAAGTATTCTAATTCCTTTCTGCAAATAAATTTTCACTATATTGACCCTTTTCTTGAAGAGAGTCTTATCATGTATATGCAGTGGTGAATATTGCATATGGGTCTATTTAATGTAGATTAAAACCCATCTGATTTATGATCCTAGATGAAAGTGTTGAACCTCAAGGCAATATAACATAGAACGTAGGAGAACTCAAATGCACATTCGACAAATGTTATCATCCTATATTTGTAATTAGTTTAGATCATCTATGGCTATATGAGCATGAATATTGACAAATTGAAAATCCTGCAAATTAGATGAGTGTAAAGAAAGTGACCTGACAAAACTCCTTTCCCTTTCTGCAGGACTAGACTAGCTTTGTCCATAACCTGGACCTGATCCTTGTCTATAATCAGGCCCAAAGCCAGATCCTGCTCCTTGTCTGTCATCTCCACCGTAGCCCATATTGGGACCCTGTCTGTTATCTCCACCATATCCTGGAGCAGATCCCTGCCTAAAATCTCCGCTGTAACTAGGACCTGACCCTGTTCCGTAACTGCTTGCCCCAGGGCCCCCGCCGTATCCATAGTTTCCTCCTTGACCTTGAGGAAAGTCCCTGCGCTCTTGAGGAGCAAAGTTTCCTCGCTCTCCTTGGTTAAAATCTCTCTGATTAGAAGGCATTGGATCCCTCCGCTCTCCCTGATAACCATCTCTGCCTCCAGCTGCAAATTCCCTTCCACGAGGTGGTCCATAATCTCTTCTTTCTCCTTGTCCAGGTGGCCCAAAGTCTCTGCCCCCTTGAGGATTATAACCTCTTCCATCTTGTCCAGGTGGCCCAAAGTCTCTGCCCCCTTGAGGACCATAACCTCTTCCATCTTGTACAGGTGGCCCAAAGTCTCTGCCCCCTTGAGGGCCATAGCCTCTTCCATCTTGTCCAGGTTGACCATAGTTTTGCTGTGGAGCATAGTTCCTTCCATCTCCTTGCATGGGGCCCTGTGAATTTCCTTGCTGCATTGGCATAGGCTCTCTTTGCCTATCATATCTCGGCCGGTCATAATTCCTGTTTCGATCACCATATCTTCCCTGCCTCCCATATTGAATTGGGGGAGGTCTTGGAGTGATGACCCCGTTTTCATACTTATCTCCTAAAAGTTTTAAATAAAATGACAGAAAGATCTACATTAGATATCACAATTTTCAAATCACGGGATATTAGCGCATCAAGAATAAGGGATTGAAACAGATGACCTCAATAGATCTGACAAAAATAAATAAAGAGAAAAGAGAGAATGGGAAAGCATTACACCTCCATACTCCTTGTTCACAGGGTCAATATACGAATCAGGCAAAACAAAGACAACGCCAGGCAGACCTGATTGCAGCGATAAAAACATAAGAATTTCCATATAAGCGCCATGGAAGTATGAATAAGAAAATGCAACATCTGAAATGACCAAAAGGCCTTGAATAATCATAATTCACCCTTGAATTTCTCGGACATTTCCTCTGTCACTACCACTTGAAAACCATGGTAAGTGGTTGTGCTGCACGCATACATTCTGTTCTTTGCTTCCTCGACACTGGAATCATCAAACCAGAGATCCACCCACATTAGTCTTGAAAATGTACGGGTCATAAACTATAAAAATATCATGCAATTCACACACTAAGTAATCTTGAGATAAGCTAATCATGTAACTGAGATTTATGACACTTTGATAATAAAAAACAGCCAAAAATAAATAAATAACAAGTCGATGATTACAAACAAGAAACCACCAGAAAGAGGTAATTGCCATCATACTGGCCTAATCAATTCCTACGCCATCAAAACAATCTCAAAATATTACAGGAAAAGTAAACTCTGAGTGCTGGCAATTACTTCATTCAATTAAGTGCCATTAACAAGCCAATTTCAGCTATAGATGCAGGCAGGGATTAGAAAGAAATAAATAGCAGCCTAAACGATTCATGAACAAAGAAGTTGATCCAGAAACAAATATTACGGTAACTTTCAAACGCTGCTCGAAATGATTCAAACCTAGATTTGAAGCACTGTATCCGGATAAGTACAACCTAGACACAACGAATACCGAACCGAATGGTCAACACATAAGAGCAGGACGTGGTTACCTGCCGACGACCTTGGCGCAGGTTTGCACGTAGGTCTCAACCATCTCCTCTGGTGTGGGCTTGGGGTCCTTGGGGAAGTCCATGGTGATAAGCCAGTGGTTGTAATCGCATCCCTCAAAAAGAATCTCATCGGGAGAGATCTTCCGATCCTCCCCGCCATCAGATCGGCGGTCGAGGGAGGCGGAGGACGCGTGGAACGAACGGGATTGGACGACGGAGACAACTGCGACAGAGCTATTGTTCGGGAGGAGAGATGGGGAGACGAAGGGTTTAGAGAGAGGGAGGGAAGAGGAGGAGAAGTTGGCTGCAGTGACCGCAGAGAGGGGTCGGAGGAGGGAGGAGGAGAGGGAGAAGGCTCGGCGAAGGCGGAGGGAGAGCGCCATGGTTGTGGGACTGGGTTTTCCAGCAAAGGTTTCAGGAAAGCTGCCTAGGGTTTTAGGGAACCGGGAGAGGGGTTTCTAGAAGCAGGGTTAAATCGTAAAAAACATAGGGAAAAGTAAGCGATAAGACCAAAAAAAGAATAACGTCGCCTGAGAGATTCGAACTCTCGCGGGGAAACCCCATGTACTTAGCAGGCACACGCCTTAACCACTCGGCCAAAGCGACCATATTGTGCTCTACAATGGTCTAAGGTCGAGTCCTTGGGTTCAGGCACCACTGAGAACGTTCTGGTTTTGTGCTTCTCTCGGGTTCTCGAGCTCCCGTGGCCATGGCGCGCGAGGAGAAAGGCGAAGGAGGGAGCTCGAAGAGAACAGAGCTCGAAACCCTAATCCTCCAAAAGGTTAGAGAGGTCTCCGCGGCGATCGACGCCGCGAAGCACGTTGACGAAGTGATCGTCGCCCTTCATTCTCTTGCTGTCCTCCTGTTCCCCGTCGATTCCTCCGCTCTTTCCGGTTCGATGCCCAATACCCCTGTCGAGATTTTTTCTAACTGTATTCTTTCTTGGGCGTTTCTTTCTACAACCCGTTCTTGTTCAGTTCAATCAGCAAACTGCGCGAGTTGATAGTGCGAACTAAGAACGGAGAAGTTCTTGATGAGTTGAAGCTTATTTGTTCTTATTTTGCAGGTTGCCTTCCTTCGCAGAGTAAAATTCAGGTATTCTTTGAACTCAAAGAATGCGATTCTTTCTTGTTGGAGCTGGAAATGTTCGAAACTTGGCCATCCTTAATTTTCAAATCGGGGATGTTAGTAAATTGGTATAGTTGGCAATCGAGGGTTCTCATTTTCCCTGCCTGATGTATGAATGTGCCCTCATAAGGATGCTGAGGCATGGGTTGATAGAAAATTCAGGGAGATCTCCTAAAATTCATTGTTTTCTTCATTTGGATACTTTCTTTGAAACTCTCGTTACTTAGTTACTTGGGATTAGAGGATGATGGAGAAATACTTATAGAAGATTGAGAGAGAGAAAAATTCCGAGAATATATGAATTGTGTGTGATGGAACGCCTAAATCTCATTGTCAAGTTTTGCGTGTTAGTGACATTACAAAGCCTAAGCATAAACAAGAAATGATGATTGCCATACTTTGGCTGATGAGTTTAAATAATTGACAGAGCGCACTTCTAAGCTTGTCCAGAGTAGGCACATATGCAAAATTCATTCAGGGCCAAAGAGCTATTAAATTTAGAGACAGGTGGGAAGTGAATATGGTTTTGACTTTCTCTTGGTCCCGATAGCATGCATCTATCTTCAAGTCAAATACACCATTGCCAGTATGAGTACTATTGTGCTATTTTGTTTCTCTCTTACTTGGTTACGGTTCTCGAATGTGATCTGCTAACCACCTCGTATCCAGTAGTTGTAATATGCACATCATGGCATTCTCTGGCATTTCTTCAGGTGTGCAATACCAGGCTTCCTACTGGAGCAGAAAGGGATGATTGGAGGCATGTATTCTACTATGGAGCTGCATTTCCAACAGTGGCTAAGTTATTGACATATAGTAAGTTCAGAATGACACTGTGGAAGCAGTAGCTCACACTATTTATTTGATCTACAGAGCATGTGTGCATAACTAATAGTGTCAAGGGATTATACTTCCAACTTATAATTATTGTTCTCCCATCTGGATCATAGTGAATGCCATACTGGCTTGATGCATGTCTTTGTAAACTTCCTTTGTTGTGCATTGGTTTGTAGTAAGGTTCTTCCCACTCTTGCTGAAATGGAATTCCTATTTATCTACCAAATGCTATGCTGATTATTTGGCAAATAATACAGAAGCTCATGTATGTGACCAAAAGTTTGTTCACTATCAAATGCTACGTGCAGATGTTGCATCAAATTGGCTAGCTTGCTTTTTGCCTTCAGCAAGGGAACTCGTTTACGATTCATTTTTTGTTAGAGGGCCTTCATCTGAAATCATTCAAGCCCTGGTTCCTGGTCTAACGTGGAATGAAACGAATAAAGCCCGTGATCTCACTGCTATCTGCACAAATGTTGAAAGGTATCAAGTGTATATTAGTTATGAGTTTAATCAAAAAATATCTGATGATCCTTTTGCCTTGGAGCTTTTTTGGTCAGTTGCAGTCCACAATACATGAATTATCTCGTTTTTAGCGACTAAATCTTGCAATTTCTGCTTATTTTATGGTCCTCATCATAAAAGGTGGTCTGAATTGTGCTTTTCATTGACAAAAAAGGAGAGCAATCAATAGGATGTTGTAATCGACTAAAAGAAGATCTCATGAACATGTTCTAATCAATTTTCTGGGAGAATTTTAAAGACTTGAGAACTTTATTCAACTTTCTGATGTGCACCAATTTGAGAAACTACAAATGAAATGCGAATTGCGGTTTTATATATTATGTGTTGATACTAAAGTGTTAGATCCATTTGAAAATGTCTAGTGTGCACTTTCTCCAGGTGGATTTGATAATATCACCACTTAAATTGCACTTGTTCTTCAACTTTCTTGATGTGCATTGATCTGAGAAACTACATATGAAATGTGAGTTGCGACGATGTATTATGTCTTGATTCTTGATTCTCAAATGTTACTTCCATTTGAAAATGTCTTGTGTGTCCTGGTGGCTTTGATATCCTCACCACTTAAAATCACACTTGTTTCTTCAACTTTCTTGAAGTGCATTCATTTGGAAACCGCCGAAAGGAAATGTGACTTGCTGCTATTTATTTTGTTCTAATATGGAAATGTTGTTTCCATTTGAGATTGCCAAAATTGATATGGAAATGTGCACTTCTTCCTGGTGAATATAGTATTTTCACGCTTAAGATCACTCTTTACTTCCATAAAAGTGTATTTGTTTGTTCATCGGTATAAATATCAGGGGTTTTTTTTTTGTTTATTGAAAGGTGCTGTGATAACTATCTCATGTGGTAATTGAATTGTTTCTTGATTAAATTTCGCTGGACAGCATAAAGCCATAACCATGTCTCGATCATTCTTTCTTGATTAAATGTGCACTTCTTTCTGGTTTTATTGTTGCAATGTCCTATACCATAATTGTTCGTAAAACACACCTGGTCATCAGCACATAAGTCGTGTTCCTGTCTCATCCCTATCACGATCAATGGGATTTAGATAATGGGAGCTGTCCTTCTCTCCATTTGCTTGTGCCATAACTTGTTGGAATTCATGGACTCCACTAGTCTAATAAGGACTTTTATTGACTTATATCTTACCTTAGGAGTTTTAATCATCTATATGCCACACTTTTCTTTGCTGAACTTGTATCAGGTTGTTGGTTCTGGTTTTGATTGAAAATGAAGGAGTGCATTGTATGGTTGAAGAATTTGGACTCATGTCTACAAGTAATGGACATGTTGATGACGTGGTTAAGTTGACATCATCCATGTCAACAGTGGCACAGCTGCTTGCATCAATACCTGACAAAGCAAGATTAGAAGCTTCATCTTCCCTTTCATCACAGTATCCACCCTTTTTGGATACTAAATCTCAAATTTTTAGTTTTTTCATTAAATTATATTCATATTAGAGCTGGAGTTTTTCAGACAATAGACTTAATAGAACTTTTTGAAGTTCTCTCTCTGAGTTACCATTGTTTTCTCTGAGTTACTATTATTTTCTTGCAAATATGCTCTGTTGAATGATACCAATGTGATTATGTCAAGATAATTTTTTTGTTTTACTAAGTGGAGATTTATGCACCTTTTGAAGTAGTTGCCTTAACATATGAAACTTGGTATGATGTTATGTCTTTCTTGTTTTTGTTAATGTACTCTGAGTTGTTTTCTCGAGAAGGCCTTCATTAAGCTTCCAATTTAGACCTTATAAGCATGCATATCTGCGAATGTGATATCCAAACCATGATCCCCAAAATTAACGAATAAGGAAAAACATGCATGCGCACACACGCTATGATAACATCAACTCGTTAAGGAGTCTAAGGACACTACATCCAAGGTTGATTAAAAGGATTCTTGCTTTTGTTTCATACTTTGTGATCACCTGATGAATTGTGAGACCCATGTTGCAGTAGCCTCATGTATTCTACTTCTCAAAAACCATACCAAGGTTTCCAATGGCATGACAAATACCACTGGAGGCAGAAAGCCCGCTAGTTAATGAGGTCTGAATTGTTATTTTTATCTTTCATCTGTACATCATTTTAACCAAACCAGTGTTAATGCAAAACTATGGGCACCCCACATGACTTACGTAACTATTAGCAGATGAATAAGGGAAATAGGTTGTTAGGCCATTTGGTATAATTGCCTCTTTTTTGTTTTTTGAGTGTTAGGATCTGTTCATTCATAGAGGAACTTTACTGCTGGCAAGGTATGTAGTTTCACTCTCAATGACCCACACATCAAACTTTCCATTGACCATCAAACCTGCCTGTTACAAAAGTCGAACCCCATGCGTCTCACAAGCAATATTCGGCATGTGCATAGCCTTTTAGAAGGGATCTAATGAACTATATCTATCTTACCCTTTCAAATGCCCTTTTTATGCATCTGAATTGAATAATTTCTGATTCGATGTTAAGCCTTGATGAAATACATTTAGCTTGTTTTTCCGCCAAATTATCATTCAGCTTCTTGTCGGAGGCGAAGAGAGAGCTGCAAAGTTATGTAGTAAAGTCAGCAATGTGATTGATGAAACTGTTATTGATGCTGGCTTCCTATTTGTTGGGGAAACATTTTCAAGAATTTGCAGGCGTGGTTCTGCAGGTGATGGAGTATTTAAGATTGTAAAATGTGCTTGATGAATTGTTTCATGTCATTGTGTGTTTTATTTTGCAATGCCTTTCAAATTCTCTTAGAAACTGGTAGTATGCATGCAGAAGCTGCAAAGGAATACAGCAAAGATGACAATTCAAGGTCTGCTTTCAGTTGCATCTTAAACCGAAAAGGCAAACATGATTTGCAGTACCCACAGGATATCCTTGGATCAATCCAGCTCAAACCATGGCCTGACTTTGTGCCTCAGTCATGCATCCTAGACACCCTTTTCATATGTCAAAAGTAATTTTTTCCATGTGGATGGGGGTAGTAAATGATCCAAACGAGTAATGGTGTCTGAAATGTTCTCTTCCTTTTGAGTTGAATCTGAAGATGAATATGTTATTTGGCTTCAACTGTAACTACCTGCTTATTTTTAGCAGGTGCTTCAAGTTGCTGATTCACAACATCTTCTTCGCTCAATATTAGTTGGTCTGTTTCTTTCTTTTGAGGACTTAGTAACTAATCTCAGTTGTTATTTATTATTTGTTCATTCTCAGATATTCTTGTGGCCGAAATGATCCCTAGAGCTCTCAGTCATGTTCGGAGTTGTTCAGTATCAGATGTTAGTTCTGCTACTCTTGACATAATAAAGTCAGAACCTAAATCTCTATTCTGGATGAAGATAATTGAGACAATTAAAGATCAATATGCTGTAGAGAGATTGTCCGAGGAGTTATTGCGCCAGTTGGCAAGGCAAGATGTGAGCAGTGTTGAGGCTTACAGGATACTTTGGTTGTTGTATATTCGAACTTTCAAACATCTGAATGCCGTGAGGTGAGATGTCTGTGTACTATATTACCTTTTTCATTAATGCTGCTTTATCTGTAGCTCTTCTTTTTGTCTAGCTTCAATGCCATCCTAGACACAGTGAACTTATTTTACTGTTCTGGATACGAAGTCACCTCTTAATGCAGTTGATTTCTTGCTTAAGCACTTGAACTCCGAACAGATATATTTTTGTCCTTAGCTGAGTTTGTTATAGTTTCTTGGACGGTACTTATGTCTTCCACCGTATTTATAGTAAAGGATGCAGATCTCTTCTTTTCAACCCTTTAAGGAAAGTCAAATCATTCTCTAAACTATTTGGCTGTCCACGTTCTTTCAGGTCTATGTTTGTTGACAAATTCCTGTTCTGGAGAGTGTTTCCTGTATGTTGCCTGAGATGGATTATTCAGTTTTCAGTTCTAGAATGTCCACCTCATGCTGATGAACAAATGGAACGTCACAAGAGCGTGGGTTTCACAGATGTAATGCAACGTTTGGTCAAAACATGGTCCCAGAGAGAGTTCACTCAATCTGCCACAATGGAGCAACAAGCTTGTATCCTTTTTCAGTCATTAGTACAAACCTTATGCCTTTTTGTTAGCATTGTAGTTCCTGAATTGACATACAGATATTACTGCTGCTGTTGGATTGTGTTTGGAGAGAATGTCTAAAGGTGTACTGGAAGCAGCTGGCGAATTGTTGCATTGGATTCTTCAAGGAGTTAGCTGTATTGATCTCTCCTGTTCAACAAAATTGTGTTTAAATTCATTCATGTCTTGTCACCCTTGGTTCTGAACTTTGGACCTTTTTCCTACAGGCAGGCTGGAAAGCCCAATTCATTTAGTAAGGAAAATGGCTAGTTCTATTGCGTTGGTGTTTTCAAAACTTGTTGACCCAGAAAATCCTCTCTACCTTGACGAAGACTGTTGTGAGAATGTTGATTGGGAATTTGGGATCTTTTCGCAAGCGGGTGAGATTGTGGCTGCTGGTCACATCAACCAAACTGAAGGCAATAATTTAAAAGCGTCTGGGATGAGAAAAAAGAAACTTGCATCGAAAAATGCAGCTTTGAAGGATACTATAGTAAATGAGATAAGAGAATCCTTAGATTTCAGTGTTAATGATCCTGATAAAACTATTAAAACAACCATGTTGGACAGTGACAACGCTGGGAAAGAAGATGCTGATGGCGAGAAGTCTGAAACCTCTAGTAACTCGTCTTTACAGCCATATGATTTATCTGATGATGATACTGATTTGCAGAAAAAGATCTCACAGATAGGTGATATTGCTACAGCACTACGAAAAACCGATGATCCAGATGGTGTAAGTTTTGATTTTTCTGCAGCTTTGTATACTGATATACTCAGAGATTCAAATATTTATGGTCCTCTGTACAGGTGGAAAGAGCATTGGATGTTGCCGAAAGGCTTGTCAGAGCATCGCCTGATGAACTCTGTCATAATGCTGCTGATCTTGTTAGAGCGTTGGTGCACTTGCGTTGCTCTGATGTGGCAATCGAAGGAGAGGAAGATTCTGCTGAAGAGAAGAGGCAAAAAGCTCTAGTGGCACTTATTCTCACCAGCCCATTTGAATCGTTGGATGTTCTCAATAAATCTCTGTATTCACCAAATGTGGATGTCAGTCAGCGTATTCTAATAATTGATGTCATGACCCATGCAGCACTAGAGCTTGCTGATACAAACACCATGACATTGAAGCATCAGCAGAGAGACTTGATATCCTCTATTTCAGACCCTCAGCCTTGGTTTATTCCAAGTACTAAAGGTCCCCCTGATGCAGGTCCTTGGAAAGAGGTTTTAGATAAAGAAACACCATTAAGTTGGTCTCTTCGTTATGAGAGAGAACTTCCTTCTAAACATGGTCAAGTGAAGAAGGGAAAATCGCGTAGATGGGGGCTTGGAAGGTCTAAAGACACCCAACTTGAATGTTCGCAAAATAAGTTCCCTTTGTATGCAGCTGCTTTTATGCTACCTGCAATGCAAGGATTTGACAAGAGAAGACGGTGTGTGGATTTGCTTAACAGGGACTTCATTGTACTTGGGAAGTTAATCCACATGCTTGGAGTGTGCATGAAATGTATGACTTCACATCCAGAATCATCTGCATTAGCCCCTGCACTTCTTGATATGTTGAAATCCAGGTATTTCTGTTTTATATGCCTTGTAAAAAGCATCAAGTTATATGATTAATGTGTTATTCTCTCCGTTTCAGGGAAGTCTCGCATCATGCTGAAGCATATGTCAGAAGATCTGTCCTCTTTGCAGCTTCATGCATCTTAGTAGCTCTACATCCATCATTCGTGGCATCTGCTTTAATTGAAGGTAATGGCGAAGTTTCTGTAGGGCTCGAGTGGATTCGCACATGGGCCCTTCATGTTGCTGAAGCAGACCCTGATGCAGAATGTTCAAGAGTAAGTATTTTCCATTGATGAGCACTGACTGAAACGTTTTGTGAAAATTCATTTATCTGAGACTTATCCTATATTGCCTGTACATGTAGATGGCAATTACATGTCTCCAACTTCATTCAGAAATGGCTCTGCAAACATCCCGGACCCTCGAATCTGCCAGCTTTTCCAGGCCAAAATCTGTGACCCTGGGTCCAAAGATGGAAGATATCATAATACCATTCTCTACCAAGGGATTCCAAGTCTAAAGAAAAATCAGGTAATTAACACTGAGTGGTCTGGAGTAATTCTCAGGATTCCTGTCAAGAGATGCTTCGAATATGTTCAGTATCATCACTATCGTGTATGTGTTGTATGCACATACTGAGTGTTGATTGGGTTGGCTTGGGATCAGCAGCAGCCAAAGGTGCGGAACAAGGGGAAGGGCATGCTGGGCTGTATCACATTGTTATTTGAGTAGTGGATATGCATCCGACCCACAGGGTGGGGGAATGCGTCATGTGGAGGGAGATAGATGGGGAGATACTTAAGCCAAATGGTTTCCTTTTTTCCTTTCATAAATGGTTTTAGTAAAGCAATAAGAGAACCAGATTTGATGTAACATTTCTTTTTAGATTAGGAATGCTACACTATCTTGTATATATGTCGTGCTCAAGATGAGTAGCAAAAAGTCCAAATGGTTTACCGCTGCTTGAATTGGCTGCGGCTCAAATTGCAGGTAATAGCAAAAATTTGATAGTCTAATGAATCTCTTCCTGCCAGGAAACCTCATGATGAGAGGTAGATGGCAAGGTCACATGGTCTGAGAAGTATGGTATTAGAATTCGATTCATTAAGGACAGTTGGATCTTAATGGATTAAGAGGATGACTTTCAAGCTTGGAAGATACAGCTAGAGAAATATGATTATCTGTTATGTGTTTTGATTTTGTGTTATTTTTATATCTCTAGAGACCGTAATGTATTGGCCGACGCTGTGACGTGTAGGAGAGAGTTTGTTTGATCCAGCCAATTAGGGTTTTCGGGTTTTCGTTGTTTGTCAATCTGATCCGGAACTGGTATTGTAGTTTGTAATCAACCCTGTTTGTCAGTCTGACATGAACTGTTACATGCATTGTAGTTTGTAATCAACCTAAGGCTCATCTCATAAAAAAAAATCAACCATGTTTGTCAATCTGGCTCAGGACTGCTACCTGTATTGTAGTTTGTAATCAACCTCAAGGCTCATCTCATCAACAAAAAAAAAAAACAAACTAGACTTATGAGAGTCCACTGAAAAATCATGAGAGTGATCTGAGTCCACAAAGATAACAGAACACACCAAAAGCAAGAACTTGCTATATATTCTCCATAGTACAATTCAATCACCAACTCTCACTGCACCGCAATGTCCAAAACCTTGGCCGAAGGCGAGGCTTTCGGAATAGTAATATACAACACACCATCCCTGACCTCCGCCTTGATCTTCTCCACCTCAACATTCTCCGGCAACGCAATCCTGCTGCTGTACTTCCCATAGCTCTGCGGCGACCACTCGTCTTCGTCAACATCATCCTCCCCGCCTTCCTTGCCTCCTTTCAGCGCCTTCTCGGCCTTCACCACCAGCATCCTCTCCTCCAAATACACCTTGACGTCCATCCTGGTCATGCCGGGCACGTCGAACCTCATCTTGTACTCCCCTTCGCCTTCCTTGATCTCCCACGGGGTCCTCCCCCTCCTGTAGCCACCTCCGGCTTCTTCCCCACTGATGAGAGGAGGGACGGACGCAGTGCTGTAAGCAAAGGGGTCCTCCAGTATCCTATCCATCGTGTCCATCATCTGCTGGACGGTCCTCGCGCTCGGAAATCGGTCCCACAGACCTGATGAACACACCATATAGTTAAGACTTAAGACTCCCGTAATTCATGAGCTCCAAGCGTGCCAAACATTTAATTACCTCAAAATATCAAAATATAGTACAAAAATAGAAAGATGGAGTAAATATGACACTAGCTAGTAGTAATACCAATAGGGACAGCAGACTGAGCAGCAGCCCTTCTCCTGGGCAGCTGCTGCTTGATCTTGCTTGCTCTGTCGAGATGATCCAGGCTATCCTTCCCCTCTGCTGCTCCCATAGCCTTGACGGTGAGCCCAAAGGACCTCCCTACAGGCGACAGGACCAGCCTCCGGAGGGGGACACCACCATCACGACAACTATAACCACCGCCGCCGCCGCCGCCACCCCTCTTCCAAGAAGAGGTGGTGGGCACAGAGAAGGAGAGGGAGCTTACGTTGGAGAGAGCCGCCGACGAAGACATCTCGAGGAATGGATTGCTTCACGACTGTTCCACCACTGGTGATGAATGATGATGAGGTTGTCTGTCCGTTGAGAAATTTTAAAGGAAGCGAGAGACTCCTCGAGGCGCTTCCAGATTTCTCCAGACACGACCTTTGCTTATATATAATAAGCATCACACGTGACAAAATTGGGCTTGGTCTAATATTTTGGGCCCAAAAGGCCCAATACCGCATCGTGTGGTGATGGGCCAGACCAGGCTAAAGCTTGTAACGCTATAAAAAGCCCTAGCGGGCAAAGGACGGGGAACCAGTGGCGAAGAGCACCGAGAAGAGGAGGATGGAAGGGCAAGAAGAAGGTAGCCAGCTGCCGCAGCTGATGCTCGGCCACAAGCTCTTCCTCTTGACTCACCCTGACGTCGACGACATCGACAAGGTTCGGCTCCGGGATGAGGTCCTCGCCGACGTCCGATCCCACGGTGAGTGATTCGCTTCTTTGTTTAGATCTCCGATTGCCTTCTTGTAAACTCCAAGTCTGCCCTTGTTTACGGTGCTTCCGCCGCCAGATATGGCCCCGCTGTATGAGTCCCTCGCGGCTAAGTCGGTGCTGGAGATGGACGCTGGTGTGCTGGACGCTATGCGGAAGAAGATCGACGAGGAGATCAAGAAGCTCGACGAGAAGTAAGCGCCTCTTTTTTCGTCGATTTCTTTGCTGTTATCGGTATTGATGTGCACCTGTCCGTTCGTTTTTGTTTGCATTGATGCCCTAGTTCGCCTTTGAGAGCTGTTTTGGTATTCCCTTGCAACTACTCTTGATGAGCTTGAGAAACGTGATTGGCTCTTTATCTCAGATAATTTTCTATAATATATGCGATAGAGGTGATTCGAGTCGGCATATACCAGTCATCTCCCAAGATAAAATTGCCACTTAGATGATCATACCGACGGAGCTAGTGAAAATTAGTTCAAGAGGTTAATTTTCTCCAGAAATTGGACTGATATGTTAATCCAGTGGAAACAGAGAAATGGCTGACAAGAGTGAGTAGGTTGTAACACATCAACTATTACAAGAGTGAAGCTATCTGACTTATATCTGTTTACTCATCGTGCAATTGAAGAGTGAGAAATCTTATTACTATTTTTTTAGGCATTTATTTCTCTCGCACATTTTTCCTTGTATTGAAGCTTAGAGGCAAATGTTCGAGAGCCGAAATTTGTAATCTTAGTACAATGATGCGTGACAAAATTAAATGAATAGAAAGCAGGTCCTCAGAGAATTTGTTTTGTAGGATTGCCTTGCTTCTATTCCACGTTTTCAACCTTGAGCTATTTACCAAATTTAAACAAGTTTTTAGCTTTGTACATTAGCGTTAGATTTGTTACCGTGTGAAATTGGTTGTGCTATGGCTTCGAAACACACGTGAAGTGACTTCTGCACCTCCATTATGGAAGTAAAGTGTTTATGTTTCTGGTCACTTCTTATCGTATCTCAGTGAATGTTGATGATTTTGACTTCTAGAGGTTGTATTCTACCCTCCCAATGTATGTTTTTCATCGGGATATAATTTGTTGTTCTGTCAAATTTGACCCCAGTCAGTTCAGGACTTCTCAATGAAGCAATTGAATCCCGGGGAAAGAACAAGTGTTAGATTCCATTAGGTTGCCCTGTAGTTTCAATCAGTAATCAGGCATTGATTTTAGCGTACCGGACAAATTTGTACCTCAATGCAATTGAAAAGGCCTCCAATTGACACTCTTTGGCAAGTGGAAGTATTTGTGGCTGATAACTATATTCAGCATGCCATCTTTTTTCTAAAATTTGTGATGATTGTACTTATAAGTTGTAACACTCGTCATCATTTGCAGTGAATGATGATTTTATGGATCATTTCACACCAGATATATCATTTTTCTCATGACATAGTTTTGTTGTTCCGACAAGTTTACCGAGTCAGGTAAGAACTTCTCAATTAATTTATTGAAATTGGGGAAAAAGTAAGTGCTAAGATTCCAGTAGGATGTCACTGAAGTT
>OY986969.1:23796349-23911977 GCA_963920575.1 Narthecium ossifragum | reverse complement strand
TGCACATCTCTTAATTAATTAAGCATGTTGAGTAAAGTTGTCTTAAAAGGTAATAAAAGAATAATAACAAAGTTGTCTCAAATCTAAAACGAATATATACTTCTTTTGTTCACGAGCTTGCCAATTTATTGAAACTCGAACATTCATAATAATATCCTCTTTGACAATTCGCGGCAATGCAAACCTAAAAGAAAAAATACGTCACAAATATATATATGTACATCCTAATATATACTTGTTCCAAATATATTTCTTCATGCAAAGTTTCGATATATAATCTAACTAGTTAGTGAAATCAACCTTATAATAAGCAATAACGGTTACAACCGTTTCCCTTCTATTAATTTTTTTACATGTATATTTTCCTAAGTTAACTTTGTATATTTTTATCATATTTCTAAGTTAATTTTGTATATACATCCTTATATAAACATAAGCCATGAGATTATTATAAGATTAGTTTGTAAGATACTTATAAGATAGTTTATAAGATACTTTGATAACCGAGCTTTCCCCCATATCCCTCCTTCCCCTCTTGCCACCAGTCGATCTCTCGCTTCTCATCCCCCAGGGTACCTTCCTCCGCCCCTTCTCCGAGCTACCGTCGTCCTCCCTCTTCCCGGCGCTCTCTCAGTCAACCTCTCGTCGGAACGCCGTCTCGAACTTCCTCGCCAAACGCCTGAGATTTGCAAGAGCCCCTCTTTTCCGCCATGTCGTGTCTCCCACAGTCTCCATCTGTCAGGGCGGGAAAGAGTACGCTCTGGGTGCAGGTGCGCAAGAAGCCCATCTTTCTCTCCCTTCACTCTCCCATTTCTAGGGTTTCGAGGCCGCTTCTTCCCCTCTTCCGTATCCTCTAATTTAGAGGGTTTCTAGGGTTTATGCCGGTTCCTGGTCGCAGGTTCCCAAGATGGGCTTCCGATAGGGCTCCATGGTGTGGCTGGAGGACAAGGACTCGGCCTAGGTGGAAGCTGAGGTCGTCGATCTCCTCAGAGACAAGAACGCCATGGAGTGGGGAAAAGGTAGACTTCTGGATTTTTTTTTTTTTTGATCGAGTTGCATTTATTCACATTCCTGATTGTTCTGATGGGTGATTCTTGAAGATCACAACTTCGTTGGGAAATTGCTTCCAAGAGATCCTGATGCGAATCATGGAGGGGTGGATGACATGACGAAGCTTACTCATCTCAATGAGCCGGGAGTTCTCTACAATCTCAGGCCACCAATAGGTGAATCCTAATTGACTCATACCTTTGATTAATCTGAGTTTGCTGAGGTCTTCATAAGTCATCATTTTTGTGAATTATCCGCATGTTCAAATGTAGCCATAGAACTTGAAGGCAGTTATAGTAGTGTTGATTTAGTTAATCCTTTTAACAATTTCTGCAGCAGACATTTATTACGTTTTATGTGGATGTTTATCTTAGTGGATTGTGCATGCAAGGATGATGTAGGTATATATATTTCTCGATCATCAGAAAATGAGGGCTTTATCTGAAAGATTAATAGGGTTTTGTCTTCTTGAGAACCAAATTGACTTTTGCTATATCTTGGGAATAATTGGTTTGACAGCACTATTTATTATGTAGGTTCCTGAAAAAGAAAACGATTAGCAAGAAAGGCCAAAAGGAACTAGAAGGAATTGATTAAATCAAATATACAAGAGCTGCCAAATAGGTTTGCAACAAAGCCTGTGAGCAAACTGGTGTGCTTATCCTTTCTTCACAAAAAAGGATGCTCAACTAATTAAGCTGCAGAGTTAGAACCTGTATTTTCTCAATTGGCTTCAATGTATATATTTTCTTTGTAAATGATGGTGTATGGTAGGTGTGTTACTAACAAGTGCAGTATCATTTAGTTGTATGTGTTTATGTTTGCGTGGTTTGTGTGCTTTGTGGGGACAAGGTTAAGGTTTGCCCTGGGGACAATGTTCGCCCTTTTTAATTGAATTAATTTTTGTAGTTGATTTTTGTTGTAGAATTGTCTAATTTAGCTCTTCGTAGAGGGGAGGTTTTGCTGAATTTTTTTGAAAAATAAAGGAATTAATGAATACAATATTACTACCTTTGTTCTCAATTAACTACTATCGGAAGTTTATTTTGTTCATTTTGAATTCACCAGTTTTTTTATTATTTGGTATGTTAAAGTTTACTCCTTTTATTATACAAGTGGAGTGGTTCGGTAATATCATTTCTAAACTTGCTCTACAGTTTATGGAGATTTAACAGTTACACTAATAATCAACTTAAACATTTAAAGTTGAACGAGATTAGTCTTAGTATTATCAGGGGTGGACCTATTCACAAACCAGGGGGGCCCTGAGTATCATGAAGTATCACGTAAAAACTCTCGTGGGCCCCGCGCCCCCACACCCCCCACCCCAATGCCCCTGGCCCCCCCTTGAGGCCTTGCCGCCCTTACCCTTCCTCTCTCAGGCCCCCCTTACTCGAGAGGCTGGGTCCGCCCCTGAGTATCATGAAGTATCACGTAAAAACTCCCTCGAATCAGTATGAGGGAAAATAATATATATATTCCCACTAGCAGTAAGCATTTAACAAAAAAGGAAAAAAATAAAAAAAACCATGGAAAATAAAAACCGTGCCAGTGGCACGGGTGAGTACTAGTATATTATATAATACAATAATATCAATCTTATAAGGAGCAATAACGGTTAACCTGCATTAATTCATTTCCCCTAAGTTTCTTTATATATATTCTCTAAGTTTGCTTTATATAAACCTGCATTAATTCATATCAACCTAAGTTCTATTAATATTATCTTATGCAATATGCAAATCAACCTTATAAGGAGCAATAACGGTTACAACCGTTTACCTCCTATTTGTTTATTTACATGTATATTTTTCTAAGTTAATTTTGTATATTTTTATCATTTTCCCTAGGTTAGTTTGAAATATACATTCTTATAAACATAAGCAAGGAGATTAGTTTTAAATATACATACTTATTTACCTTATAAGTTCCACAAGGTAGTTAACGGGCAGTTAGCCGTGCTAGGTGGCACGGGCCCACAATCTAGTCAACCTTATAAAGAGCAATAACGGTTACAACCGTTTCCCTCCTATTATTTGTTTACATGTATATTTTCCTAAGTTAACTGAAAATATTTTTATCATATTCCTTAAAATTGTTTAAAATATACATCCTTATATACATCCTTATAAACATAAGTCATGAGATTAGTATAAGATAGTTAATAATAATAATATACTTAATAGTTTATAAGATACTTATAACTATATTTTCCTAAGCTTTCCCCGATATCCCGATATCCCTCCTAAGCTTTCCCCAATATCCCTCCTTCCCCTCACCAGCCGATCTCTCACTTCTCATCCCCAGAGTACCTTCCTCCACCCCTTCTCCGAGCTCCCGTCGTCCTCCCTCTTCCCGGCGCTCTCTCAGTCAACCTCTCGCCGGAACGCCGTCCCGAGCATCCTCTTTCCTTCTCCCTCCATTCTTCGCTGCTAACCCTAAACCCGATCGACAGCCTAACCCTCCTCCGTCCCCTCTCGCCAAGTCCTGGGTCGCCCTCCCTCTTCCCGGCATTTAAAACCCCTTTAGTTAGCTTTTTCTCCCGTTAGGGCACGGCTGCGAGAGAGATCGATAGAGGTGAGCGGCGACACGATTGGGTAAGAGAGGGAGACCGCGTCTAGAGGAGAGATCGCCGGCGACGACCGTGGCCGGAGGAGGTCGCGAACAGAGAGAGAGGGACGACGGCTATTGAGGGACTCCGCGCTGCGCGCTTGAGTGCGACGGCGACTGGAGGAGGTGCTCTCGAACGACTGGAGGTAGGATTTGCTTTGATGCTTGCTAGCCTAGGAGCTTTGTGATGCACTTCTCTTCTCTCTTGCTCCGGTGATGTAGATCTTTGGGTTTTCTCCAATTCTTCCTTTCCTCTGTTTTTTTGGCCTGCCGGAGGTTTGAGTTCCTCCTCTGTTCTTAGATTGCTCGAGTCGTTTGGATCTCATCTCTTATTCTTCTCCTTGCTGCTGGAGGATTTAGTCATTTGAAGACCATTTGCTATCTGATTTACTTAGCATTTTTTCGGAATTCTTGGTGATGGAGCCAAACTCTCTGCTTTGTACTCTTACTCCACTAAGTCAAAGACTCATGCTTTCCTTATTTTCCTTTTGTTTGATGAGTTGAGCCTTCTCTTCTCTCTTGCTCCGGTGATTTAGATCTTTGTTTTTTCGCGAATGCTTCCTTTCCTCTGTTTTTTTGGTCTGCCGGAGGTTTGAGTTCCTCCTCTGTTCTTGGATTGCTCGAGTCGTTTGGATCTCATCTCTTATTTTTCTCCTTGCTGCTGGAGGTTTTAGTCATTTGAAGACCATTTGCATATCATCTAGGGATTTGTTTCTGTTTCTCCAGCAATTTTGGTGAGTTAATCACAAAAATTATGCACTTCATTAATTAGTGTTAAAGCCACAGGCAAAGTGACCAAAGCATGTTCTTGCTACATATTAGTAGGTCATGGACAAATGGACAAAGGCCAAACATATACTAGGTGCTTCTTAGTTGATCAAAATTGACCTAAATCCTCTCAATGGCTTCATATTACTAGGTCTTTTCATCTTTTATGCCTTTTGTTATAGTGAAGTCGCTGAGCATTATATTTCTGCTATGCATATCAAACTGCTTCTCAGTATGCTGGAATACAGTTATCACTATAGCCAGTCATTGGTTTTTGTTAATTGGAAATTTGATCTGGAGTTGCAGTTGTGGATAGGCTTGATTTTTTGAGATGTATATATATTGCGAAACTATGCATAGTGAAAAAGATTTACTGAGCATTAGATGGCCTGTTTATTGATTGACAAAGTTAAAAATATTATCAAAGATTTGTTTTCCATAAGTATTTAGCATTATTGTCCTATTCTTTCCTCTCTGTCTTTATTAAATGTGTATGGATAAAATACATGGAATTTGTAACTTAGCAATAGCTTATTCAAATTCATACTATGGACGTGGTTTTATATTGAACTCTTTTAACTCATGTCAATACGTAGCCAAGACAAATATAGGATGCCAACCTAATAGATTCAAAATTTGGATGGGGTTTTATATTGTTTAATTTCATTTCTTTTCGTTTCTTAGCTTTACTCCCTTATTCAATACTGTGCAATGCTATGTGTAATAAGTTTCATTCATATCAATCTTTACTATCCACAGCTTTATTAAATCATAGAAATGCAAAGCTTTCCTAACAATTTGAGCAATGAGTTACTCGACGAAATGTTGAGTATTGTTCCACAAAACGTTGGGATAAAAATTGGTTTTTAAATGTTCATATGAATATCCGACGAGATATTAAGATGTTATCATAAAGCAATTTATAATCATCTTATTGTCCAAGCAACGTCTACGATAATTATTTTTAGTTAAACTTATCTTCAAATAATAAAATTTGTGCATTTTGCATAAATTTATTAGGTGAATATGACTAACAATGATTTAACAATGTTCAGTCATGGTCAGCTGTACGTTGCGTTCTCCAGATGTACCTCAGCAAACCGTATTAGCATTCTCACTAATGACGCTGACCCAAACACAACGATAAATATAGTTTATCCAGAGGTCTTGCATATTCCTTGAAAAATATTGCGTAAGTTTCTAATCGAATTTTACAACCTAATTTTGATTCATTCTATCCAGAGTTCTTGCATATTTCTTGAAAAATATTGACGTAAGTTTCTAATCTAATTCTATTCCATAATTTTGATTCTTAAATTAAATTACTCTATGACTTTGATGCTTTGTTTCAAATGCAAGAACAATCTTGATAAATTGAATGAAAAAGTGCTCTATGTGGTCTAATACAATTTTTTGGTTTAGAATATAAAGGTCCTCCCCCTAGGGCTTGTGAAGAGCTGGCAAGTAAAGGTAGCCTGTGAGGACCCGTCCCTCTACTCCTAAGTCGACCGGCTGGGTCGGGCCCGTGGCTCGTTGGTTTGCTTCACGTCGAGCGCGCGATCCGGTGGATTGTATTGTTTCTTGGACCACAAGGGCAATTCGGTAAATTGCGCCTTGTTGGTTTGTTTCACACCCGCGTGTGCACATACTGACCTTGTATGTGTTAGTGTTTGTTTAGAATGGCTAGGTGAACCCGAGATCGGAAGATCTGAGCTTGGGCTTTTATTTTAGCCCAAGTTTGCCTTTCTGGACGAAGGAGATCAATCTGGATTGCTAATGAGATCGATCTAACCTTGCTAGCCAGATCGATCTGACATGCTTTGGAGATCGATCGCTTAGTGCAGAAGGTCTTTGGGCTATTTGCGGCTCGAGAGCGATCGATCGCTCCAATGAGCGATCGATCGGACTCGTGATCAAACAGTCGGTGGCTTCTTTTCTCTTCCGCGATGACGGCAGCCGGCCGTCGCTCTCCCTTGTCAGAAGGAGAGGACTTTCCCTCCCCTCCCCCAGCTTTTCCCCGCCTTCGCCGGCTTTCCCCGGGCTTTACCTTCCTCTTCTTTCCCTCTCTTCTCTTCTCTTCTCTTCTTCTTCTTTCTTTCTCTTCTTCCCGCGGTGCTCTGTTTCTTCCCTTTACCGCTGGCGAGCTTCTTCTTCGTCGTTCTCCCTCCTCCGACCATCAAATTGGGTGTTCCGAAGCTTGTTGGATTCGTGACGACGAGAGGAACATAGCTGAGGTGGTTTGGAGCCGTGTTGGTGACGGGTTTGCGTGGGATCAACCGAGGAATGCGCTGTTGGGTAGGTTCTTCTACCTACATGTGTTCTTAAGTGGGTTTCTCTAGATCTAGCCGTTGGATCTTGTTGATCCTTATTTTTTTGGATTCCTTATGCCTATTAGAATAACTGATTTAAGTTTCATGTTAATCAGTTGAGATTTGAGTAGGTTTATTTCATGATTAAGCTCGGATTCTCTGTTTTTCTGCTGTTCTTGAAGAACAGCCGGCTTGCGGCGTGTTTTCCGGCCGGCACGTGTATGATCTTGGCTTTTAATAAACATAAGAGTTGTAGATATCTTCGTTAGCTTTTCACTCCATCTTATTTCGTATTTTTTCGATTTTTCTACGATTTCTTATGAATTGTTTGCTGGAGGCAATTAATTAGAAAGTTAGTTTTGATTAGTGGTTTTCATTAGCGTTTTCCCGTTAATCCAACCGTTGGATGATTCTGGATTTTGGATATGTTGATATATACATGTAGCTCTACTAGTGGCTAAGTTGGGTCTTGAATCCGACGTCGTTTGGACATCGGATCGACCAGATCAAATAGCCTCTAGTAAAGAACTTTTGGAGTTTTAAATAGAATATTATATGTCGAATTATAATATTATATTTCTACTGTTCATCAGCGGTTTTCGGGGTTGCTTCCCGTTGCAGGAGTCTGTGGTTGACGGTCGTGGTACCGTCGTAATGCCAGGACTCGCTGCGGATCGGCTGGCAGCGGTTGGTAGTACCGCTGCAGCGATCCGGTTGACTTATATGATGTTTGTCATATTGTTGCATGCCTATCTCTTGTTTGTGTATGTCATGCATAGCATGCATTCTTGAATTGTGCATTAGTTGCATTGGTTAGGGCGTGGGTGATCTTTGGGTCGCCGTCCCGAGGCTGGAAGCTCGGACTTAGCCCTAGGACCGGGGTTGGTTAGCTTGGACTCGGTTTGAATTGTGGTGTCCAGTCGAATCTTATGATAGGATTAGAGGACTGGTATACATGATGCTTGATGATTGTAGAGGTCGTGTCGGCCTCAAGTCAGGTGTTGAGGATGCCACCGGTGATGGGTCTTATTCTTCGGGCAGTGTCCGTTCCTGCCAGTAGGGGCATCAGTGTGGGCCCATGGCGAGTTGGGTGACCATAGCTGGCACCCTGCGACACTAGGCGTATCCAGGATGGGCCCAGTCCGTTGGGGTGACCATGGCTGGATATGCCTAGAGATCACCGGTGAATGGTAATGGGACCATTGTAGATCACTCGAGTCTGGCTTGAGGGCGACACTGTTGCGTTTCCCTCTTCCTTTTGTGTGGCGTAGTGTAGATCCCTACTGAGCTTAGTGCTCACACCTACCCGGGGCTGCGTTTTGCAGGTGCAGGCGTCACTTCCTCTTCTGTGGCCCCTACCGGGCAGTTGGTCGGCGGTGCGGCGGCGCCTGGTGGACTTTGAGAGGTGGTGATCGTTTACTGCTTTTACCCTATGTTAGTTAGTCTTCTACGGGAGTAATGTTGTATTTTGAATCCTCTCCTCTCCGAGGATATGTATATTAACACTTTGAGTTTTAAATATGTGGTTCGAGGCTTATCTAATTATTGTATCTTTTAATTGAGAGTGTTTTGTGATAGATTGTTAGGGAGACCAATAGGTTAGAGAGCACCCTCGCCAGTTTTGTTTTTCGCGTTTTGTAGGTTCCGGTTCGCGTCGTCCGGCCCGGTTGGGCTTTCGCAGGTCGGGGCGCGACATAGCCATGGCAAGATAGCAGACCAAGGTGAACAAGTTTTCTATGCTAATGTGGAATTCATGTCAACGGTCACTACGGTGGAAGCTGAAACGAAGATGAAGATGCCAATTTAGGCCTCATGGCTTCTCTTATTTTTTTTGTATAAATGTAGGTAACCTGTATTTTCTCAATTGGCTTCAATGTCTATATTTTCTTTGTAAATGATGGTGTATGGTAGGTGTGTTACTAGCAAGTGCAGTATCATTTAGTTGTATGTGTTTATGTTTGCGTGGTTTGTGTGGTTTGTGCGGACAAGGTAAAGGTTTGTCCTGGGGACAATGTTCGTCCCTTTTAACTGAATAATTTTTGTATTTGATTTTTGTTGTATAATTGTCTAATTTAGCTCTTCGTATAAAGGAGGTTTTGTTGAATTTTTTTTTATAAACAAAGGAATTAATGAATACAATATTACTACCTTTGTTCTCAACTAACTACTATCAGAAGTTTACTTTGTTCATTTTGAATTCATCAATTTTTATTATTATTTGGTATGTTAAAGTTTACTCTTTTTATTATACAAGTAGAGTAGTTCCGTAATATCATTTCTAAACTTGCTCTACAGTTTATTGAGATTTAACAGTTACACTAATAATCAGCTTAAACATTTAAAGTTGAATGAGATTAGTCTTAGTATCATTAGGGGCGGACCTATTCACAAACCAGGGGGGCCTAGGCCTCCCCTGAATTTTTTTTATTAACTTAACCTCCCGTGTGCCCCGCACCCCCACACCCCCCACCCCAGTGCCCCTGGCCACCCCCATGAGGCCCTACCGTCCTTACCCTTCCTCCCTCATGCCCCCTTTACTCGAGAGGCTGGGTCCACCCCTGAGAATCATGAAGTATCACGTAAAAACTCTCTTGAATCACTATGAGGGAAAATAATATATATCATTCCCACTATCAGTAAGCATTTAACAAAAAGGAAAAATAAAAAACCATGGAAAATAAAAACCGTGCCAGTGGCACGGGTGAGTACTAGTCAACCTTATAAGGAGCAATAACGGTTAACCTGCATTAATTCATATCCCCTAAGTTTCTTTATATATATTTTCTAAGTTTGCTTTATATAAACCTGCATTAATTCATATCAACCTAAGTTCTATTAATATTATCTTATGCAATATGCAAAGACTTATATTTGTTTTATATACCCTAAGTTAGACTTATAATATTTTATATATTTTATATTTTATTGGCTATGTTTTATGGTGGCAGTGAACAAAAAGCTATGACCAACCTTCGAACCCTGGACCACCTACAGATCAACACAGCCGTCTAACCAGACAAACTACAGGGAGTTTGTTAAAATTTTATATTAACAATAACTAAAAACTGTGTCAGAGGCACCGGTGAGTACTAGTTTATTATATTATACTATAGGTGGCATCATGGGTGATCACTCACTCCACTACCCCCTAATCACCGACCCTCTCTTCTCCTTTTTTTTTTTTATGACGCAGCTGCTACGTATGAAAAAAATAGATGAGTCAATTGTGCCCGTAAAAACTGAAATTATAATAGATATATATGCATTGAGGTTTCGTGTCACGCGTCTTGAGATTCATGTCTGAATACATTTATACCAATATATTTCAAGATTCATGTTCATATGTCTTGGGATTAATGATGTAATGATATATAAATACTTATTTTTATACTCGTATTTATGTAAAAATAAATTCTAATTCTAATTAGTTGCTTAACACACCTTAACGGCTTAACCTAATCCTGGCTTAACCCTAACCAATTCCTTTCTCACTTGGGTCATTCTATCTACACCGTCCAAATATCTAAGGGCACTGCTCAATATATTTTTTTTCTCTAAACTACCCCCATCTCCAACCTCCCGATCTCCTCTCTCTCTCTCTCTCCACCCCACCATTGACCATCGCCTCTCGCCGGACATCTTCAACGTCTTCGACCGCTCATTTTTAGATTTTTAAAAACTAAATATTAAACACACTTTCGATTTTTAAAACATGAACACTAAGTCAACTTTAAAAAACTGAACATTAACTACATGTTTGAGTTTTTATATCCGAATAGAAACCAAAAGTTCGATTTTTTAAAGCCGAACACCGCCTTCGTTATTAAAAACTAAAAGGTTTGGTTACTAAAATCCGAGAAAAAAACACTAGTTCGGTTTTTAAAAATTGAAAAAAAAACACTAGTTCGGTTTTTTAAAACCAAACTTCCCCGACGAGAGAGAGAGAGAGAGAGAGAGGAAGATCGGGGGGAGAGGGGAGAGGGTGGTGGCTTCAAGCACGACGTCCGGCGGTTGGGGAGGTGGTCGGCGATGGGGTGGACTAGCTGTTGCGGTTTTCGGCGAGAGGGAGCTCCGAACGGCGACTGAGAGCTCACGGTGAGTGCAGCGTCGAGGTTGCAGAGCGGCAACTGGTAAGGCCGAGAGGATAGAGGGAGGGAGATCGGAAGGTTGAAGATGTCTGGCGAGAGGAGGTGGTCGACGGTGGGGTGGAGAGAGAGAGAGAAAGAGGGAGATCCGGAGGTTGGAGATGGGGTGGTTTAGGGGGAAAAAAATTGAGCGGTGTCTATTGTAGATAAAACGACCCTTCTCATTTTGACCGGGGGTAGATAACCCGGAGAATTGAGGGTTTAACCGGTGATGACCCCAAACCTATTCCCCCAGTTGTTTCATGGATCGTTTGGCTCCGATAATAACTGGTGCTTATTTTAGAATAAAAACCACTTACGCCCCCCGGCCAAACGGCACCGTAAAGTTGACCTTGTGCACGCCAGCTACTTATGATGTGATGTATGTGATTCCATGGATTGACGTGAAGAGCTGAAACTGCAGTACTATATATATGTATTATAGTATTCAAGAAGATGGTCGGTTCCTATCTTAGGATTCCATTCTCCTCTTTGTTTTCAAGGAGAGAATTGCGTTGCATGCCACACAAACTATCGTTGACCCTTCCCTCGTGCTTCCACGAAGCTATCTATCTATGTCCGGCCGGGTCCCTAATGCATGATCGCAACTATCTATCTATCAACCTTACCCTTGATTAATTTAGGCGCAGTAGGTGTAGGAGTCCAGCCATGATCAGTAGTACATGCATGCATCCATGTCTACAATCATGCATAACGTTGAAGCACTCTCTCTCAATTCAACTTATTGGAGGAGATTATTTAATTCACCGACAATGAATGTGTCAACTTATTGGGGTCGCCACCTGTCAGGGAGCACATCTGGGTCGGATCTAACCTGAATTTTAATTCCTGATCCGAAAACGTAATTCTATGTTTGCACTGATGTTTACGTACTAGGCTTTAGGATCCAAACGCGGATCCGATAAACTTGGGCTGTTACTTTTGTGTGGAAAACCACAAAGAGAGAAGAACTAGCTAGACGTACGTGATATAAATTAAGAACAAAATATATAATCTGTTCTTATTGCAAACTTTTCAAACAATAATGTTACATCCATCCGAGCCTAACAGAGACACAAATAATTGAATATTTCACTATTCTTTCTTTCTTCTTCTTCTCTTTTGGTACTCTCTCTAAAGAATTACAATCCGAATTGATAAGCCCATTTCTACAAAGGAACAATCATGGAGAATTCAAGGAAAATAGCCAGAAGAGAATATATCTTCCCATGAAGGAAAAGAATCAATAGTATCAAACCAGAAAAGCCGAGAGCCTTCAAGAGAGGAGTCATCTAAGGAGTAGGAAGTGCTGCTGCTGCTGCTGCTACTACTCGAAGGGAGTAGTGCTCCTGCAGTTGTCCTCTCTTGTTCAACATTATCTAAACTGATCTCCCATGGCATTTCAAGAACTTGGAACTGGCCGACAGCCCGGGGATCGTCTTCATTCTCTATGCTCTCATCTTCAACTAGCGGCGGAGGACTTGAATATTGAATGACTTGGTTGCTCTCCTCCGGCCGCACTCCGATGGTCTCGTGGGTGGTGGTCTCAGCTGGGTTGACACCAAGGAGCTTCAGCCTCTTCTTTATCCGGGTGTTCCAATGGTTCTTGATCTCGTTATCCGTCCGTCCCGGAAAATGGGAGGCAATCTTAGACCATCTGCATGCACGTACGGAACCACTAATTAATTCCTTTTTTCAAGTCATTAAGTTAATCTCATCGTACGTTGATTTCTTTACATAAGAATCATCAACCAAATAATAAAAATAAAAATAAATAGACTGGCCTGTTGCCCAGGCGAGAATGGAGCTGGATGATTTGGTCTTCTTCAGCTTGGGAGAAGTCTCCTCTCTTGAGACCAGGCCGGAGGTAGTTCGTCCATCTCAGCCTGCAGCTCTTCCCACATCGCAGCAAACCTTCATGATCAGCATATACATCGATCCATCAAAGTTAGCTAGCTAGCCATTGTTTTAAGAGATCTAGATGGATATATATATCTATTATATATTATATATATAAGAAGAGCTATAGCTAGAGAGACAGAGACAGAGACAGAGACAGAGAGAGAGATGGATAGATAACAATAACATACCGGCGAGCTTAGGTACGAGTCGCCAACAAGGTATGCTGCCATTGACGGTCTTCAGTATGAAGCTGATGAGCTTCTGATCCTCCTCCACCGTCCATGCTCCTCTCCTCAACCCAACCTTATCGCAGCAAGGTTGCCTCCCCATCTCCCAAAAGTTTAAGCTATAAAACTAACTAGCTAGATTTTAAGATGGATATATCTATATATATAGGAAGAACAGAAACTTCATGTAGGATATATATGTGGACATGCATTGGCCGGCGCCATGAAAAGAAGAGAAGACTTTGGTAATATAATAATAATAAATGCATGCATGCATGCTTGCTGCCAGATCATATATCCTTGGCTCAATAAGAACAGATGTGAGCGCATGACTTCAAAACAGGGCAACAACTCCTTCCCTTCTATAGCTCATTGTTTGTTGCAAACATTTTAATTAATTACATTGATTAAACATAATATATTAAATAATTATGATTAAACGATAATTAAGATCAGCCAGCCGTGAGCCGTCCATGTGAATAGCAGAGTAGGAACAAATCAAAGGTCATATCAAGGTTCCATCCCACGTGGGTGTGTGCATGGATTAAACATAATATATTAAATAATTATGATTAAACGATAATTAAGAGCAGGCAGCCGCCCATGTGAATAGCAGAGTAGGAACAAATCAAAGGTCATATCAAGGTTCCATCCCACGTGGGTGTGCTACCGTGCACACTTGACGTGGCCGCCGCACCAGCAGCGCTGACGTGTCAAGGCATATCAGCTAACGTGGAACCAACTCAAAAATATTTATCTGATTGCCATTTAAATTTATTTTTTTTTCTGTTTTTTCTATAATTTACCATGTGATTTTTAATTAAATTTGAATAGAAATGATATGGAAAATAAATTACATCTAAACTGACGTGGCTTGTCACACACTGGCCGTCACATCAAGTGTATCAATGACTCTTTAACAGTAATGTTTTGTATAACAGGTGGCATGTGCATTGCACCATCCGAATCGACAGTGTAGTCTATCGATAGTAATCTACCGATGAACTATATCAATGAATTGGCAGTGAACTACTGATTGAATTATATCGGTAGTGAGATACCAATTGGTTGATAGAGTCCATCGGTATCTCACCAGCGATGGACTAGATGAATAATTCAATCGGTAGTGAATTACCGATTCATTGATCTAGTCGATGGACTACATGAAAGAATCGATAGTCCACTATCGATTTTTCGGACATGTGTAATGCACATATGACGTTATCATGTACACTAATCAGCGCCCACTCTTTAATTAAGTTTACGACCATTTTGGTTGCGATGAATGAAGTGGAGTCCATAAATCCGACTATACTTTAATCAAAATGACTCCATCATAATTTGTGATAAAATCATTTTGATTGAGTGGAGTGTTATTTTAGTCGAGGATTTTGATTCTCGACGACTCCGTCCGCAAATCCGCCGAGTCCGACTCGCCACCGCGGTTCGATCTGAGCGCGGGTTTCCTGCGACTGGCCAACGACGTCCAGCATCTCCGGTACATGAAGGCTGTGATCAAGGAGACCTTCCGGCTGCACCCTCCGGTGCCCCTCCTTGTCCCGCGGGAGTCCGTCCGTCGAGGACTGCAGCATTAATGATGGTTATGAGATCCCGGCGAAGACTCGGGTGTTGGTCAACACCTTCGCCATTGGGAGAGACCCAGAGACTTGGAACGATCCTGTGGAGTTCTATCCGGAGAGGTTTGGCGGCACAGACATCGACGTCAAGGGGCAGGACTTTGAGCTGTTGCCGTTCGGCGGGGCTGCCCCGGCTATGGCTTCGCATTGGCCACCGCAGAGACCACACTGGCAAGGCTGTTGTATCATTTTGATTGGGAGCTGCCGCCGGAGATTGGCCCCGATGATGTAGACACAGGATGAGATCTTCGGCTTGGCTACTAGCTAGGAAGCGTGTTCCTTTGATTATTGTGGCGAATAAGGCCGAAGGTTTCGAGTACAATGGCTGGGAATATGCTGATGAATAGAGAGAGCTCTCTGTAAACAGGTTTAAACTTGAAACTGGCAAACTTCTTTCACCTGAAGAGCATCCATGTTTGTAATGAATATAAGGCAGGCATAATTTCTGCAGTGAAGCTTTCCACAATGTTTTGAAGCCAGATAGTCCATAATGCTAAACAGTAAACAGTGCACAGTGATAGGAAGAGAACATGAGAACTCAGCAATAGCATTGGATGAGTGATACGTTACAAAGGAATTCATACATTATTCATCTGTCATATGCACAACTCCGCAGGGCTCAACAAGTAGTGCTAGCACATCAGAGAAACCTTGGCTCATTGTTGATCAAGAAGAATTTAGCCCTCAGCTCTTTGCCCTACAAGAAGAAAGAGATGCTCAATGAAATTAACTCACAACTGTTGTTTACGCCAACGTTACTGAATTACGGATGCAAATGAAGTTCAGCATCACAACATTAGTTGCCCACGTAAAATAGCTTTGAATCTCTAGACCAGCTATTGCAAAGTTTCTAGTTGCAGAGCCTAAAATGATGTTCTCTTTCAGAGTGCAAATGTCTTTGGATTGGCTTTAGAACTTACTCTGAATTTGATTCTGATTCCTCATCAGCCACTGAGCTAAGGGATGTGAGCTTCCCGAAGGATTCTTTGGCACCACTGGCTGCATCACCAAAAAAGTCCTTCACCTTATCAAGTACAGTTTTGAGCTCTTCTTGTCGAGGAAGCTGAAAAATAAACAAGGCCATCGTCACGAAATTCATTATATAAGTCCGATGCAATCAGAAAAGAAGATACTGACATTCGCTATAAATGCATAGAATGAAAACTCTAATATCAAGGTGGTGCAAAGAAGCTAAGCAGGAAAGTAGGTTCCTAGCCAGACTAAGCTAAGAAAGAGAGGGGACAATATGCGCCACTAAGAAGTTCGTTTTCTGATAGCGGCTCTGCAATTCGCGATATATCTCAGGCAATCCACAAGACAAACAAGACAAACAAGACTGGAGCATATGCTTGAACCCAACAATCTTTACTCTGTCAACAAGTTTGCTGGCCATGTTACGGGCTTACAGTATCTGATGATTTCACATAAATAACACATAATTCCATAAACACTAGACATGTCAAATGATTAGATCATGACTTTAGTGACTTTGAGTTAGTAATAAAAGGGCAATTCTGTCTCAGCATGCTCTGCTACTGACATAAAACTTGAATCAAGATAACCTAATCAGGAGTTAATGATGACAGGTGAACAAACTAGAACGACAAGATAAGCTCCTTGATTCTACCACTAAAAGAGACTTCCATCAACTAAAAAACAAGATATCCACAAGATAGAACATAAGGCCAGGAGCAAAAACAAAGAGATGGATACCTCAATAACATCAGTCGGAGAAAGTGCAGACCTCAGGTTGTTCTTTTCCTGCATATTTCACAGATTGGGAGAAAAAAATCACCACAATTGCATGCAAAGATTAATCAGGTGCGCAAAACACTGAAGAACTACTTGATGGAATGCAGGGTGTTATGTGGTGGACATTACAACAAGCTTGTAGCCGTATCTAAATCCAGTAGCAGACCGCAAGACTCGATGCTGCTTCAATGCCATCTTCTGCAACTCCTTCTCATCCTGTTTCAATTATACCACCTAACAAAAGTCATTACCAAATAAACAAACACAATCTCAGAAATTAGACAAGGAAACCAAGAAATATATGCAATTTAAATTGCAAAAGAAGAAGATTACCTTGTAAATAACAGCTGCAAGGTTTCTGGCTATGGTGTCTTTGTAGATATACTTTCCAAGAACATTATCTTTAGCAGCAACCATTATCTTAGCAGTGGTTCCACCAGTTATCACACTGAGAGGATACCATAAATACACCTGCAAAACCATCAAAGGCCGCACTTTTGAAGGGTGGCAGAGCCAAATGTATCAAGAAGATGCCAGATAAACAAGGGGGGAGACGGACGCTGGTGGTGCGGATGAAGATGACGAAGCGAGGGTTGCCGTCGTCCTCGAGCTTGGGGAGGGACGGCGGAGGAGCGCGCTGGAACTGGCGCGGCATCATGCCCTTCTTCCCCTTGGCTACCACCACCAGCACGCCATGCTTGGGACGCTCCCTTCTCGAGGCGCTGCTGACGGCGTGGGAGGGGAGCGGCGTCCCGTTTAGGAAGCCGCCACCGTCGCGGATTCTTCCGGTGTGGGACGACGACGGAGGCCGAGCCAGCGCGCTCATGGAGATCCCCACTTCCATCACGCTCCCTTCTCTGAAGGTGGTCTTATCCGCAAACCCTCGTGCTGGAGGAGTTGTACTGTTGTTGATTGTGGGCAGGCAGACGAACGCCACCAGTGGGACATGGACATGTACATGGACTGTCTGGTCCGCTGGTGGGGAGGGATTGGGTCGAGTCAGGCTGGATTTGGATCTAATACAGTCAGTCAGTCCTATTTCAATTTGGGTGCAAAGTTCCAATCAAAATCAGGCTGTGACAAGGTCACTCTGGGCCATTTTATATCAGGCTATGCAGATGCTGCGACATCAACCAATGCAGCAAGCATACAACTGGTAGAGGATCTCATTGCATGAGACGAACCAAAATCTTCTTAATTATGAGGATAACGAACGTGTCACAGATGTGGCTGGAAAGATACAAGTGAGTATTCTGACAGCAATTAGTGCGGGTTACAAATTTACAATTGAACCCACAAGTAGTGTTGACATCAAAGAACAAGGAAGAATAACACATTTCATCATATCATGAAAGCACCAACTAACATGATTCAGAAATTACAAATTGCACGGGTCCATAATGCCTAAAACAGTTCAAAAGCTAAAGATTGTTGGCGCAAGAATTGTGCCAATACTCTGACATTGTGTTGGCGGCATATACATACATGTACACCAGCACAGACCAGCATGGTACGTACTCCTTGGATGAAACTATGACAAGCGGCCTCTGGAGCGAGCTCGAGAGGCCAAAGAACTCAAATTGGTTCTAGCTCTTTGAAGCTCATCCCTCTGCTGATCCCTGCCTTCTCTGAACACTTCCATGAACTCTTCTCTCTGCAGCCTAAGAGCCAAAGCAGCATCCTCAGATTGGCTAGGAACTGCCCTTCTTCTAATGCCACCCCTGTCCATATCCAAACCTTCCATTCTACTTCTATTGCTCCTCCTAATGCTACTACTTCTAATCTCACTGCTAGCGTTGCTACTTGCGAGGAGAGCACTGCCTCCTTCAGGAGGAGGAGTGGCAACTGAGTGCTTCCTCACCTCCACTTCATTGGGGAATAGAAGTTGGATGGTGTTCCATAGTACTGTGTTAACAGTGCATGATCTCCCATTGCTGCAATCAAAACTCAATGTTCAGATTCATAGGAATTTATCTTGCCGCTAATGCTTGTTCAGACGAAAATATGGCCTTAGAGATGAAGTCATCTGCCTCACCTTATTAGTTGCCTGCATTTTGGGCATCGCCGTCCGCACTTTACAGCAGCATGTTTTAAGCATTTCTTGCAGAAACTGCGAAATTGAATGCAATATCAGAATTGATAAACTGAAGTAGGATGTTTGAAGTGCTATAGAATACTAAGACTCTCAAGTATAAACTTGACTTGATGCTAGACTAACAATAAGTGCAATACTAAAAAACATAGAAAATTGCACACTGGTACCATTCTAAAACGATTCAAGGACAACAAACCAGGCCTAATGATGAATAATTTTAACTCCTGGCAGTAAATTGAACTGTTATTCAATGTATGCTAAATTGGTTTTGCCATCCTACTCTCATAGAAGTTCTAACTAGAATGGTGTTTACCTGTGCCCACATGGAGTAGTACTTGGCTCAAAACAAATCTCCAAACAAATCTGCAACAATCCAAGAGTTCCATTTAACCAGAAATCAAAAAAATCCAAACAAGATCATCTCAAAGCAAAATCTCGAAAACGGGTGGTCAGAATACTCACAGCACATGAGAGCTCTTCCCTCAGCCGATCCAGACATGGAAGCTGGCCGACGCCGGAATCCTTCTCAGCCTTGTCCAGGTTGTCCTCCATCTTCTTCTCTTCATCAACAACAACATCCGTTTCTTTTGTTTTCTCTTTCAAATCTATGAATAGAAACCATCAATAATAACATCAGTACACTCAAAAACAATGGATGTCAACCAAAATTGAAATTATATAGAAGGAAACAAGAGAAAGCTATTAAAAACCTTCTTTCTTGGCCACCTCTTCATCATCAAGACATAGGATCACAGGAGGTATGTAATTCGAAGATCGCCGTCGAGATCTTCGCTTCCTTTGAAACAAAAGGTACCCAATAAATCAATCTATCACAATGTTACAAGAAACATGAGGGACTCGGATGCAAACAAAGAAACACCAAGGTGGTTTTTTTCTTGTCTACCTATTGGAGTTGGTGGTCGGAGGGGTCTTGAACTGATGACTTGGGCGCTTCTTATGCTTGGACTCTCTCACTGGGGTGTCCTCGACGACGAGACTGGCGACGAGGAGCGCCTCCTCGTCCCAGCCGGCCATGGCAGCGGCGGACCGGAATCGGGGGCTTAGAATGCTGTCTTTGATCTCCTTGTCTTTGATTTGAGGAGACGTTTTTGGGGGGTTTTGCCGGCTCTCTGAGCTCTTGATTTCTTCGGCTGCCATTGTTGATCTTGATCCGGGATTGGGTGGGGTTGGAAGAAGAGGGGGGAGAAAGCTGAGTTCTTTGGTCTGATCGAGAACGGAAGCAACGGTCGAATTTTGTTTGGTTTTTTGAAATAAGGCAATCTTTTAATTGAGGCCTCAACGGCTATAATGCCGGGCTCGATGATATATATCTAAAATAGTTAGGCATTCCAGATTAAGCCAGTTGTGGGTACGTGTGATTAGATAAATTTTTGGCTAAATTTTTTATTAGTATCTCGTAGTTTTGATGAAATTTTTATTCATGATCTAACCTTTAAAATTTTCAAATCAGGTCATTGCAGTTTCGATTTTATTCTTACAAGGATCACGTAAGGATGAAATCAAAACTATAAGGATATGATTTGAATTTTTTAAAAATTAGATCATGAATAAAAATTTCAGCAAAACTACAAGGTAATAATGAAAATTTAGCCATAACTATAACTATTTTACATTTCATCCTATTAGGTTTAAAATATTTTTGTGGACAAGTGTAATGTTATTTGCTCATAGTGAGTGAAAGGATGTGATGATCATCAATGAAATCAATGCTGATTCCATCATTCCATGCTTTAAGTGATACGAAGCTTTCAGATTTCCAATTTGTCCCTCGCTCTTCATTTTTACTGTCCAATATTTGTGATCCGTGGTTCTAAATCACATGTAACTTGCAGACCTTCAAGAACATGATTTGTTTAGCTTCAACAAATATTTAACTTATCATTGCATAAGAACGGGGGAGGAAAGAATAGATACATTCAACGTCCTTGCTGAAGGGGACGGCGTCAAGGTTTCATTAGATCACCTCCCCACCTTTCATATCTATCACACACGAAATAGCGGCAAAAAAAAAATGACTGCATTAAGACAAAGCGACCAGATCGACGAGATGATGTAGTAACCCCGGGAACAACTCCGGCCGGCTTAAACAAGTGATGCCCCATTCCTCCTCATCTCTGGGACAGACAAAGAAAGAGGTCGCTTCTTCCGTATCTATCTAGTAGGAGAACTCATGTCCGCGCGTAGATATATACTTGTTGACCCAGATGGCAATGTCCTCGGCGCAAGCCTGCGCTTGTGGTGTCTTAAGCAGGATGTCGAGCGTGGCAAACTCGTGAACTGCATCTTTGTACTCGAGTACAGGGGCGTCGACATTGACCTTCCGGAGCCCCTCCGAGTAAGCAATGGCACGATCCCTCATCCAATCATGCTCTGCAACCACTGTAAGTGTCGGAGGCATGCATTTCAACGGAGGTCCTCTTCCAGCTAGCAGAGGGTTTGCAGCGGGATGATCTAAGCTGAACTCCTCCTCAGGTAAAAATAGTTTCCAGGCAAGCAGACACATAGCCTTGTCAAAGAAGTAGGAGTTTGCCAGCTTTATTTCGGAATGGGTCGGAATACTTCCTATAAAAAAGGGATACATTAGAACCTGTGCAACCACCTTGACGGGCTCTAAAAGGTTCCCAGCTTCAACTGCTTTCCGGGCCACGAAATCTGCAATGTTTGCACCACAGCTTACACCGAGGAGCACACACCTGTTTCAACAAAAAGCTGCGCAAGATAAGCTAGGTTTCTCTTTACAGGAGGGCAATAAGAACAAATAAAAGTCAACTACAAATGAAAGGTTCTTCACTTCTTCCTAAAGCTAAAGAGGGCTGGAACTGGCATATTTTGTGTAAATCTTAGCTCTGTGCTTATGACAGATTAAACTGATCAACTAAATGAAAGAAATAAAGATGGCTTCCTGATTGAAACAGCGACCTCATACCAATGGTCTAGAGAATTGGAGAGAAGAAATGAAATGACAGGCTTTTTTGTATGGTAACAGCGGTTGACTATTAGAAGCCAATAGACTAGCAAGCATCATAATTTTACAAGCCTTTAAAACTTATTTGCAGACCAAATGACTAGTTATCCATAGTAGAAATCTGGTATTGTAACACATGCATGAAAGCCAAAACAATAGTGATTCTAAATAGCAAACAGATGTCGTCACGTAACTAAAGAAAGTTTCTTGCTGACTGTAAGCAATTACTTTATTCATTGCTGATACCTATAACTGCAGAAGGTCCAGGGTTGACAGGAGACTAGCCACCCAAATTATCTCTCATATGATATTCCAATCGATTTCCTGTCTTGCTTCCTCAGAGGGCTAACCTGAAGGGATTTTCCCTTACTAGACATGCTGACGTACTTGAGACGAAACACAGCCACAGCACAAAAAGCAGCCAGTTGACATACAAAGGAGCCTCCATACTCATAAAACCTAGGATCAAAATTTGAAAACTCAAGAAATACCTTCAATCAATCCAATACTTGCATGTGAGACTCCTTTAACTATCACGAACTCTTGGCCAGATCCAACGGGTCGAAGTATGTATGGTTGAACAAGCCAACCAGATTGCTTATCTAGGGCCCATAACCAATAGCAGTCAGCTCTATCATCTAGCCTCAAAAGTTTGTGGCTACCTCTTAAAGGACATATTAGCAGTAACTTGTCACCTTCCCTCCAGATTAAAAGCTTGTGTTATCTCATCCAGCTACTCCAGATCACTGTATCAACATAGATGGATCTCTTGTCCACATGCCAACTAGACCTAAATTCGATTGTTGCCCATTGCCCATACTATCTTATAATACACACTTCTTACCACTTGGAGGACGCTCTACTAAGATCCAGAGCAAAGGTTTAACTTTTCCTAGCTATCATGCCCTACTCCAAATGCTCAGACTGCTGTTCTATGCTTGTCACTATGCTTTAAGGACACATGCAAGTAAGATGCTGTTACACCAAGACTAATAAGAGTTGGAAACTCTTCATCAAGGTTGTAGTTCCATAGTAAGTTCATGTGATTTTTTTACGTGAAACTATGTGGATCAAACAAAAAGGTTAGCAACTTAGAAATCAGAAAATCCAATATAGATTATTTGCCTATCCAGTTAGTTGTGCCCCTAATTAAAGAAACAACACATAAAATCTCTACTTGCCATACAACTTGTCTAATCATTATACCCTACAAAAAGCATAAATTGACTACATGGTAAACAGAATGAGATATTCACTATATCATGAAATAGGAACATTGCATTTTGCTCCAACAAGATATTGAAGCAAAACCTGCATATATTAGAATGAAAATAAAGTCCATTTCAGGTAGCAGCTTGATAAGAGATCTGCGCCTTAAAAGCTATGAAAGAATGCAAGTAAATATCCCACCAAGAAAGCCACATAGGAGAGGCCCACAAGCTCAAATTGCCAAGAAAGTAAATGGACAACATAAAAATGCCCATGTAAAGCGACTATATTAGATGTAAATGAAGTTACTCAGAATTCAGAATAAGCTCTCCAATGCTTTAATCCCATTTCCTCAAGAATTTCCTCCTCCAACTTCATATGAATCCCCTATCTTGTTTTTTATGGATTTAGACTCAGGAAAGACGTCACTCTTATCACGGTAAGCAGAATGGCAAGAAACACCATAAAGCAATCAATCTAACTAGTGAAGATTTGCTCTTATCAACACATCATATTCCGCAAACTGAATATCTGGTCACAAAAAGCACAGTATGTGCCAATTCAACAAAATGTGTGCACCAATTTCCCCTTTGACAATGCCTACTGTACCTATTGTAATCAGTGTCCAACAAAGTAGTCAAATATCTTAGCTGAAAATGAAGGATTTTAATGCTCAAGAAATGAATAATGTTGGCCCTCATCAACAACTTGTGTGGCTTCTCACATTAGCATGTGACTCTTACCTGTACTCTTACAACCTACATCAAACCTGACGGTCGCAAAGCAATACATTTAATAAGAATCTAAAAAATTTGTATTTGAGACATATTGGCACAGCATTCATCTAACAAGTCCATTAGATCACTACTCAAACACTTTTTCAATCATCACATATTTGATTAAATTAGGCCGCTCTTCTCAAACTAGTTGAACTCTTTCCATAACCACGAAACATCTACTTCCCTTCGTAGTTCAAACCCCACAGCACTTGTCCATTTGACATACACTAAAGATCTCCAACTCGCTATCATAAATGCACTGCCTTGTGATGCCATCCCGATGCATAAAGATCAGCCAGACAACCTCAACTGAAAAAGTAAGCTACTGTTTTTCAAATTCATCACAATTCTCGATCTGATTTGCCAGATCCAGGTTATAAAACAATTCAAGAAAAGAATGAACCTGGAAGGGTCGCCATGAGCAGCGAGCCACGGCTCTACCATGGATGCCCCGAACGCATCCACTATGTTAAACCGGTTCAAATCCGACTTTCTTACATCCCCACCACCACCACCACTCCTCCCACTCCCCATCGACTTAGTGCACTCCGCCAGGTTCGCCTGCTTCCCGAGCCAATTAAGCACTTTGAGCCCATCCTCGAATGCCGCAGGATACTTACTCTCGGGCGCCAATCTATACCCCACTGCCACCACGATCACGTCGAGCAGCCTCGCAATCCGCCGGCAAAAGTAATCGTTTGCCACCGAGTCACAGCCTCCCGACACAAACCCTCCACCATGGAACTGCACCACGACCGGCATCCTCTTATTCCCCCCGGCCGCCGGCAAATACCCCCGGTAGGCGGCACCGCCGGAGCCATCGTGGCTGCTGCGACGGGCGGAGTGGTGGTCGGCGGCACCGGCGCCAGCGTAGCTGTTACGCCGGGAAACACTGTGCACGACGGCGGTAGAGACCACCTCGGAGGCAGAGGGATTCGGGAGGAAGATGCGGACCGAAAGCGCCGTGAGCGGGTCGATATGGATGTCCTTCGTGGCGACACCATCGCCAGAGAACGAGGGGTTAGGAGGCGCCGTCGGCTCCTCCGGCCGGGAGACCACTCCGAACGGGCTGCTTCCCTCGTCTCCTCCGGCGGCGCCGTGGATCCGAGACTGCAAGCGGTGCTTGAGGAGGAGTTTGAAGAAGACGCTGTAGAGCTTCACCGCTACGCTCGGCATCTCTCCTCCGGCTCCGGCTCCGGGTCAGACCTCTCTAATGGGGGAGGCGAAGGCGATGTGGGTGGGGAGATCCAGGTGGAGATGGAGACATGGCGCTGGTGTGGGGGGGTGGTGTCTTCTTTTTTTTGTTTGCTTTCCATTCATCATGTGATTTGAGTTGAGCTACTTATTATAAATTTAATTTAACGCACATCTGTGGATAAAAGTGTAAAAGCGATCCACTATTCTGTTAAGATGAAGTTAACTCATCTTATTACATTTTGGATCGACGTCTATTTGTAAGGGTTTTTTTATTTATTTATTATTTATTGTGTGTATATATATATTAGTTGTGTCCCTATCACATGACAAAGTAATCACCAATCCCACTCCAATAATCACCCAATAATTTTCTCCTACTCGTCACCACATAGGATAATAAAAGTTTCACTTATAACCATATTATCATAATAAATAAATATAAAAATAAAATATCTAAAATATTTATTTTATATTCTAAAAAGGTTTATTTGCAAAGTGATTGTTTCAAATGAAAATTATGAGAGCAGCATTAAAATATTCTGATATTTTAATTCTTTTTTATGCCATGATGAGTCTCTCAGCTTTTATTTGGTGTGGGGACGGGGGGGGGGGGATAACTTGTAGTTGTAGAAGTGAACAAATATCTGCAATCATTTTATAATGCCCAAAAGATCTATACGCAAAACGCAAAGCGAAATTATATAAAGTTGGAGGGTCTACATGCAATTCAAGATTTTTCAATAGTACTAGACAATTAAGACTAATTTTTCAAACTTTTACATGCAACAATCTCTATCTTTTATTGCAGTCGAACTAGAGAGTTCCACAAGAATCTGTGGGGGCTGGCCACAGCTCTCAAATAGGAATGAATATGACTAGGTTTTCCTACTAGATGGCAGTATGACATCAAACGCATAAAAGAATTGAACTTTGAACATGATAAGGTACAAGAAGAGGGACCTGCCATATAAATTTACCATTTACACACAGTAGTCAGTTCAGTCGGGATGCCCATTATAAACTTGAAGGTTTAAGTAACCAAGGAGCAATTCTCCGAATCTTCTGGAATAGAAAACAGAAAACTAACGACACATTTGATTGCGTAAAAGATTGAAAATAAAATGATCAATTTCTGAGCAAAATCTCATTCTATTATTTAGTTGACACTGTAACATCATAAATAGATGCTTCATTCATGACAAGTTAGGAATAACTCAATCCCATCTGATAACTCAGAGTGACGGTCAATTCTTATTTTAGTCATTTATACCTCATTTCTATTCCATTCTCCTGCTTTTATTTGTATACCAAATACAATAATTCTTCGTACCTATTCTCAATCCTTATAAGTGCCCGTGAGGAGGATACAATAATCAACAAAAATTATGATCTATTCCAGCGCACAAAATTTATTAGACACAACCCCATTAAATAAGTGCAATGCCAGAACAACCCATAGTTAAAAGACTTTAAATAAGTACATCAACATATCCAAAGTTCATACTTTAAAACTCAGAAGAGTAAACTATGGCCTAAAAGAAACCCATACAAAACAGAAGAAGCATGTTCAAACACGGAGAGGCAAATGTCATGCTGACTTCTATTACAACCATGGGGTGACAAACTTACCTGCAAATTTTGAAGGTCACCCATTAGAATGTCAACCAAAAATGAAAACAAAGACGGTTTGTTGCCCCATCCTCCTATATTCCAGCTATATACAGCTAAACATGGTCTTCTCGGATTTCCCAGGGTCAGACAACCCAAAAGAATCCAGAATAACGACGTGAGCAGCATCACCCGATTGATCTAAGAAATTCCAACTCCTAAAAGCATGCATGTTATACATCTCCGAATTTTCACATCCATATGAGGATGTAGAAATATGGCAGATCAGGAATGGTTCTTTAGCTAGAAGATTTTTGCTGAGATATGAGGTGGGGGACAAGGATAGCCTCATTCCTTGTAGCTTTTGAAGCAGCGATTTCTTCAAGGCGCTTCCATGTGCCTTCGCGTTTAGATTGGACTGCCTTGGCTTTTAGGTCATCTTCCTGAAACTTCTGCACGCACTCCTCAAATAGCTCGGGATCGTGATCCGAGAAAATCTTTCTGACATTCAGTGTTAAGCTCTGAACGGCTTGATTCCAATGGCTTGTTGTATTTCTTTCCAGTGCAGGGAAGATGATAGGTAGTATCACCTTGCGGTTCTGTTTAATCAAGCTTTCTACGTGATCATTGTTCCACAAGAATAATGCCCTTTCAGCCACCTGTAACAAGAGAGTAAAAGCTCATAGCAAACTTCTAGGGGGGAGCGGCCAAAATTTGTGCTCAAATGTCCCAGAACGGATCATAAAATTTGCAGAATAGTTGTAGTTGCAACTGATAAATACAAATTATTTGGAAAAGATCGTTCTTCAGAACAATTCTTTGAAAGATAAAAAGGTATATAATAAAAACTCAATATTCTAGAAGAACAAAAGCATGCCATTCAGCTTATGTGCAATGCAACACTATGAAATGATGATTCGGAACTGTACAGACCACTCTTCTCTCGAGTTCCAAAAAAATATCTATACAATCAGCAAATTATACACAAGAAAATCCAATGAAATAATTATGCTTGCTTATTACTTATCAACCATATGCTGCTTTTTATACCTTATCACATAAAGCTCACGAGTCAATTAGTCTTGCACGGTTAAAACTTACAACCTCAACCCCATGATTTGTCAGGACTTCACTCAAGCCTCTATCACCGCGGATACAAGTGACATATTTCAAGCCTTAGAAGGTAGTGCGCTAAATTGAAGCGCATATCATCCTATGTGAACATGGCTATGGCAATTTATACACTAGGAAATCCAATGCAAAAATCAAAACAAAAGTATGCTTCCTTATTACTTATCAAGCATATGATGCTTTTTATACCTTATCACATAAATCTCATGAGTCAATTAGTTGTGCATGGTAAAACTTACAACCTCAACCCCATGATCTGACAGGACTTCACTCAAAGCCTCCATCACTGTGGATACAAGTGACATAATTCAAGCCTTAGAAGGTAGTGAGCTAAATCGATACAGATCATCCTACGTGAACATGGCTATGGTTTACCATGACCTGTACTCTCAAGACATCCTGCTCAAAATGTAAACAAAACAAATAGAAGTGAACTTTGACTACACTTTTCTTCCTCAGCTTTGCTCTCCCCACCCATCTTGCCACATGCCCTTACCCATCAACCCCATCATTGCTGATCACCCCTATGACCCTATGCCTTCTCCTTTCTAACACACACTGCCCCCCCCCCTCCTCTCACTCTCTCTCCCCGCAGCCCCGAAACCCTTCTTCCCTCCAACTTACCCTCTGCCATCCAACCCCACCTTATCTTCTCTATCCTGATTGCTATCACACAGCAACTACGGTTCAACAAATGCCCCAGCAACTCAAGGAGGAGCCACCCAGGTAGAGTGCTAGGTGTCCACAGGCATTACAATTAGAACCTTTTGGCTTGTTTAACATAACAGTCACACAAATAATAGAAAAGTCAAAGAAAGGAGAAATGGGCATCCTGCGACCCTTGATAAATCAAACTCTATCATTATTGTTTTATTGAACGCTATGGTCAAATATCATGTGGACTGGAGAGTCCTATTCAAAGTACATAACTCGTAACTTTACACTACAATGAACAACCCACAGAATGACTACCCCAAGAGGGTAAGAATGCTTCACTAACAAAGTATATCATGATGGCCATAAAAATTACGACCTGACTTAGTGAAGAAGACTTATAGATAGAGGTTACCAGGGCATAATGATTCATGATGTAGAATTAGATTTCATAACAGTTACTATGAAGTACAATCTTGCAAAAGAGAAAATACTTCTTAATAGATCCATTACAATAACCTGCAGAAGCATAGGACAAGCTGAAAATTTTAGTGTGATAAGCTCTACACTAATCAACCTAGCTGATATTACCATCACAGGAATAGCTACTAATTTAGAAACGATAAAACTAATCAACAACAAAAACAAATTACTTACAGAAAAGAATCGAATCAGCTGGACAAAGGATGCAGAAAAAGCTCTTTAGATATGAAATATGACTAAAAAAGGTACAATATTAAATTGAGTTCAGAAGAGTGGTACCTGAAAGTGAGAACTGTTCAAGCAACGAGCAACCTGACGAAATAATGGAACCATACAGCGCTGAAATTCAGCAGGTTGAGTTGCCTCTAGGATTTCCTCCAGCTCTCCTAGGAACATCACTTCCTTTGAACTATTAGTGACAGGCCAGTATTTTAGCAAGCCCCTAATAACAGTATCAGCGAGCTTGCAGTCTTTCTCGACAAATTGTGTGATGCAATATGATAGTTGCTGATGGTACATGGATACGCACTTTGGCTTGTGAAGTGGAATCAGCGCACGAACGAGGAACAACTTGTGCTCTTCCTTAAGTGGCAAAGCAAACCCGTTGATAATACTTCCCAAAATCTCCAAAAGCTCAGCAATCCCGTTGTGCTTTTCGGTTTCGAAGATAAACCGATAGAAGATATTGTTAATCGCCTTCCTGATGTAAGGTCGGTGCACCATAAATTTTCCATAAATGCGATGAAGTATTGTCTTCAAGTACTCTCTCTCCCTTGGATCTTCGGAATCAAAAAGATCTAGCAACCTAAGCACAAAGGAATGATCTATATATCTCTTGGCCAACTTGGCATCCGTTTCCGGGGATGCAATAAACCTCAGAAAGAACTCATAAACAATCTGCAGATGTGGCCATGCAGGGTCCATTGAAGGTTCCTCCTCTTCCAAATCAAAGGCTTCCAAAACCTTATTCTCACGAGGGGGTGAAGTAAGGGCCCTGAACAAATTAATGGACACCATCTTTGTGATTTCTTGCATGACATTTTCAGCAAACTTTCCATTGGCAGAGGTAACATAATCAACAAGGTCTAGTAATGTCTGGCGCTTTATGTCCTTCTCTTTCAGGTTCTTTGTTGGGTCAGTAAAGTCAAATACAACACAACACAAGTTAACCTTTTTTATGAACAAGGTCTGCTTTTCAGAGCTGGGGACATCCCTAAAGCTAGGAAGTGCTTCATAAGGAGGAGAGACCGCACTTCCATTTAGTTTTGAGCTTGCTGCTGGAGTGTACTTGTTGCCATAGTAAAAATCAGGAGTTAAGCTCGAAGGTGCCAGATTACTATAATTCGCTGCCCTATTACTTGGCAAATCTCCATTTCTCAAGCCAGCAGAGGAATTTGAAGATGTTGTTCCAGTCCCACTGACCAAATCCCGTCCATCCGCAGACTTTGACTGCTTCTTGGGAAGCCGTCCAAAAATCTGTTTAATCATATCTTTGAGAAGGCAATAGAATGCAGCGAAATACGGTCTAGAATTTCACAGTTCTGCTGCAGGATCAGAGCTTCTATCCAAGACAAACTCTAAGATCAAAGTACTTTCTCGAAGGTGCTCCGGACTGAATGCATCTCCATCTAAGAATTGTGATAAACCTTGTCGATCAGACCTCTGCTATCTCATTTGATGACTGCCTGATGATAACTTTTCTTGTTCTTTCATCAATTTCCAAGCCCATTAAAAGGACGACCCTTCTCATCTAAGAAGCAGGAAACAAACCCAAACTTAAATAAGAAATCTCACACATACCAGCCGCTTAAAAAGGGTCGATTAGATCCACGAAGAGACTTTCGTTCGAAGAGAAGCTTCTCATCTTCACCACAGAAAGGCCCCAAAAGGATGATTCTTTCTACGAGACGTTTAAGGGTGGTCTGATTCTCACCTATTTCAATAAAACAGGCCTCGGAATCCAAATAACAGGAGCCAAAATCCAACCCAAAGGAGAAATTAAGCCAGCAACAACCTCCAAAAACCAATCCCAATATCTCGATTTCCTGTACCAAACCCTTATATTTCCCCCAAATCAACGACACGGGTCAAAATTAAAAGATCCAAACGATCTAGGATTGGTTCCCAACCCCAAGTCACAGACCCAGAACGATCACGAAACGATCTAGATCGAATGATCTCGGCACTCTGCAACAAAGAAAACCAAACCAAAACCCCAATACAAAGAGTCAAACACACATAAAAACCCCGATAAAACAAACCAAAGAAGAGATTTTTATCAACAACGCGGAAAACCCACACGAGAAGGTAACAGAATACCACCTTCCAACCCTATAATACTCACCAATCTCTACGCCTCTCCACTGCAACACCTTCTGCAACTGTTCCGAGAGAGAGAGAGAGAGAGAGAGAGAGGAACCCCGGGCCTAACGGGGGATTTATTTATCGGAAAACAAAAGAAAGGGACTATCTCGCTTTTTATTTATTGCTACAGTATTTTTTTTTTTTTGGATAGAATAATAGGAATATTAGACTAGACTGATAGGGGTGGAATAATGATCAGAATATTTGAGAAACTAAATTTTAGGATTTTAACTCATGTCTGTAGAGCAATATCACATGGATGTATATGTACCTCCAATTGGCATGCAAGATGCTGTACTATTTGTTTGTGAGGTTGTCTCCTTTAATCCTTGCCCTGATAGGGGTGGAATAATGATCAGAATATCACTCATCAGTACTCACCTTCCACCCATTTGAGGATGTTGGGAATGGGGTCTCTTGCTTTCTTCTTTTTTCTTTTTTTTTTCTCGTCTTTCTTTTTAGTTTTTATCTAGTTTTTATGCTTGTAATCTTTATCTCATCTGGATGGATCTTTTTTGTTGAGTGTGAGAGGGACAGTGCACGTTGAAAAGGACTGCCATGGGTCGGGTTGGGCTTAAGAAATGGGGCCTTTGTAGCAATTAGCCTACGGGGGGCTAGGCCTCTTGGCCGCACGAGCACTGCACGTGCAGAACTGGGAAAAGAAGCAGACAGCAACCAGTGGCACCCACCCATCACAGATGGCCACGTCAGGAATGACATGTGGGGTCACTCAGTCTGATGTGGCGGCCAATGGCAGGATGCTCGGATGGCCCACCAAACACTCGCTCGATTTTTGGTGAGAATAGTCCTTGGTGGTCTTCGAAGAACCAGTCTTGCCGTGCACTCGCAAACAATGACATATCGATCAATTGTTGGGTCATATGATATATGCTGCAATAACGAGCTGGAACATGTCGTCGCCACCAAACCGAGAGAAAAGATAAGGATTAAAGATAGCAAAGAGAAAAGGACGTCTCAGCAAAAGCTTGCCTTTATTCAATATGCTCTCACCCAGGAAGATGGAAATTTCCAAAGGACTTTGATCTGGCCAGCGACGCATGCAAGCCTTTTTTTGAATGGATCAACTCTCACACCTCCACCTGCACACCACATTGTTAGAATGGTTGAACATTGCTTCATTTGATTCATACTTACGCATGCCCAATTCCAAAGTTGAATTTCTATGCCAACCCCTTTCATCATTGCAAAAGAACACTAATCAAATCCTTGAAACAAGGCATGGATCGGCCCAGATGTTCCTTAAACTGAATCCTTGATGAAATAGTATATCTAATCTACAAGATTTAATGACCAGATTGAATAACAAGATTTAATTAAAGCTCAAAATGTTAATCAATCGAATGTGGAACAAGACAAATACTTGGTATGGGACTTTTGACATTAAAATGGGTAGGCTGGATCATCACAACAAATAAATCCTTGCTTCTGGTCAAACGTTCCGACTTGCACCGAAGCCATAACCTGCCTGTGCTGAAGCTGTGTCAGATATGGGACCGAGCAGCAGCCTGCCTTGACCATGGTAAAAGTCACTTGGCCACGAATTTTCACACGAGCTGCAAAGCCCAGAAAGATGTATGACAATTCTTCATTCAGCTTCAACTCACCCGTCAATTAGAGCAGCGTCAGTTTCAGACAAAGGTGCTGCAAGATAACAAATAGGGTCATGGCTTGGCTTGTTTTGTCATAAGAGAAGTGTTGAAAGAGCTAACTAACTTCAATTTCAGCAATTATTCTAAAGTAAGATCTAAAATATGCCCGAGTGATTTATTTGGTAGAAAGGTATACCAAGCAAGTCCTCATATGTATCTGCAAAGAATGATGATTCCATTAGCAAGGGGGGTGAGAAGACTTGATCCACAGCTTCGTTGTCAAGAAATGCCTTATGCAGAGGGCCTGGGCGATCCAAACCGGAAGCGTCTTGGAGTCTATTATGCTGGGTATGGAACTCACTGAGTCCGTCTGATTCAGCCATTATATCTTTTGTTGCATGTAGATGTATTTCAGGATCTAAAAGAGAGTCTGCAGTACTCCTGCCAGTACAGTTTTCTGGAGAAAAAACCAATCGCTGCTTTCTGCGATTAGGAAGTGCATCTAATTCCTTATGGGAAATGCCACTTGCTGTGAGAGGTATAAAGTAGTGTTCAGACCCATCGTCGCTGCTTTTGTCTTGCGACCATTCTGAGTTCATTGGAGGCCTTGAGAGTGCAGCCTCCCTGACAGATCGCTTGAGATTATGAACATAAGAACCATCAACATCTGTATAGAAGAAGCATGAAGTTTTTCGCTATTATTAGATTGTCGTAACGATATAAAATTGTTTTCCCACTGGAGCACAAGGAAACCCAAAAATAAGAATTAAGTATTTCCAGAAATATTGATGAGCACAGATCAAGAAAAGGGCTAACCTTCTGCTACACTACCACCATGATCATTTCTGAAGGGCGGATCATTGGCTTTTCCTGCAGGCAAGCTTTCTACCTGGCTGGGTTGAGCGGCCAAAGAATGACGTTTTGGTGTCTGCATGCTTTTCCCTGATGAATTTGGAGTTACACTGAATAAATGAGGGAGTTTAAGAGCAGGACTTGTTGAAACCCTATCCAGCTGAGCTGAGGATAGTTTTGAAGTCATCTCAGCAACTTCATCAGTACTATTTTCCTGTTCCATAATGAACCATCAGTTGGCCAGTACTGGTCATCAGCGATGAGAAAAAATATAGCCCACAAAGACTGCAACAGGTCTAAGTGATAATATAACCAAAGGTACATAAAAAATTGTAGAGCTTCCTTTACCGAAAATACTACATACAAGTGTTCTGCCACTACTTTGGGCTTGCACAGGTGAATTTGCTCTTGTACTAAATCCATCCATCGTAATTGAGGAAATACCATTTACTTCTTCTGTGAGTTGTGATATTGATTTCTGCATTGCTGGAACAGCTTCCTTAAGTTGATTGATAAGTCCCTACATAGCAAAAAGGGTTACAACTTTCCAATAGTCAAAGAAGAGGAACTCCAAACAAATTCATATATCAAGAACAAGATTCATGTTTTGGTGCTTTCGGCCATGGATTTCCATGCTCATCGGCACGGGTCGATACTTGTCGTGTTATTTGCTCCTAATGCAAGGCCCTCCAAAAACAGGAAGTGTCTTTATGTTAGCCCTCAGTACTATGATTACACAAAGTTCCATGTGCAATCCATAAGATAGTAGAGATCTAACACCAACTACTTCATCAACTCTGGAAACAAAAGCAGAATATAATTTGCCCAGATAACTTCCAAGACAACATTGTCTTGCCTGTATGCTAGCTAAATGTTGGCGATGCTCTGCAAGGGTTGCAGCCAATGACTCCGCGTGATCATTATTGCCCGTATCAGATGCACACCGAAGTAGCTCAGGGCCTTCTCCATCATTAGCCTTGGCCTAAAACCACAACACAATAATTTTTTCAGAAGTGTATCCAGAAAAAATCAAATGAAATCTGACAAACTAAAGGCCAAATGTTTTGGCCAGTCACCAATGCTCAAAATGAGACAACAAATTCAACAACATGGAAAAGCCTTTAGCTGTTGCACACAATGAGACAACAGTACACAAGGTACAAATGCCACGATGTCCCATGTCAAAGAGCAAATTCATTACACAACTTGGCCCGGTAAACAAAATAACTTACCAGGTGAAGTGATTGCTTATGAATACGTTGCAAAGCGTGAGTCCAACGTCTAAGAATTTCAGCGACATCAACAGTGGGATGAACCCTTCCACTTCTATCATCTGCTCTTAGAAGACTGTCACTGTTCCCCTGGAGTTGAGGAGAATTCATTTGCTCGCCACTATCAATAGGAGGAGACATTTCACGAACAGAGAGTACATCTGCATATGGGACCTGGGAACTTAGATCCATGGCCGCAAGCAAAGATGACCCTGAGATGCGATACCTGATAAAAAGCATATGTGATCATTATATGAAATGCACTACAAAACAATGTAGTTTACAGTTATTAACAAAAAGTACCTGTGCTCCCTATGGGCAATCAAATCTTCAATGGGGCCAGATGCCAGTACTTCATGCTGGCCTGCAAATAATAAAAATGAACCCATACATTATGTCAAGAAAAACAAAAATCATGAAACACGTGCTGCATATATTTTTGAAGCTTGTCAACAATATATTTTCCTTTACACTAGGGCAATTACTCGTTCCAGTTCATCATCAAACATATGATCCGAAAGCCTTGCTCTTCATGTAGAAAAATCAGCAAAACAAAGCAAATGAATTGTTAGAACGCATTGCAGTTAAGGAAATTTAGGCACTGAGAAATGATGAGTAGTATCCTCAGAAAGAAAAACTTTCTTGGCAAAGCAAATTTCTCCATTTACCAAATGAAACTTAAGCTAAAACGGACATGGAAGAAGCATGGTCAACAACATCAAAACAAAAAAGATTTAATCTGCTTACTCTTGCGAGCCAATAAAGACTCCCAATGGCGAGTTGCTTTGGATACTAGATGGGAATTCTGTGCTGATGAGCCAGGAATGCGATCATCCCACCCTTCCACCTCAAGTTTGGCTTTATTTCTCATGTCCTGCAGCTTTTCCAATTCTTGCTGCAGATATGCCTACATAAAGCAATGTGTGCCCAACAAGAACATCAGAGTTGTCTGTAAATATCGATAATCATTTGGCATGGAAACTGCTCTCTCTTACCTCTTCAGCACACAGACCACGAAACTCAGCAGTCATTTCATTGGCCAAGTTTGACCATGTTGTTTGCCTATGAACAGCTATATTTGCGTTTTTCAGAAACTTTCTTCGCTCAAGTGCTATCCTTGCCTGTTTGGTTCAATAGATCAGAAAGAGGTAAACAGAGTAAAAGAAGCGAGTTAAGAAGCCACATGATCACAGTGTCAAAGGAAAGAGGGGGTATAAAGTGATAAATAAGCAAAAAATTCCAATAAGAAAAGACTAAATTATCTTCAACACCTTAGTTACAGGAAGTAAGGCAGCCGCGTGAAGATAAGAGACATCTGTTAGTGAAGCAGGGAGTGGATTAGAAGCTACATCAGCGGCAAATGTCCGTTTATGCACCTCCCGCAAAGCATGCACAGAAAGTTGCCACAAAAGCTCTACAAATCTACAAACAAATGGACACTTTTTAGTAACTTGCATCAACAGAGTTTGTAGCCAGAAAAATATGAGAATCGGAACTTTCTGAAAATTAAAGATTTCTCCGCATTTCAGCATGTAAAATAGCATCAACACATAAGAGGACTTCTCTTGAACACGTAAGCAGGATCACATTGGTGCCACCCATAGTTACCAAAAGATCTCGCTGGGAGGACTAACTGCATTTCAAACCAAACCCTTATGACCCTTATAAAAGAGGTAATCTGAAGCACCAACTATCAAGAAGATGGGATCGCATGACTTATTGTTGCATGTTCATATCAATGAGATTAAGTTTGAACGCATCACCAGGAGCCACAGACAAGATTAAAGACGTATAAGGTGCTTGAGATATGGCTTTGGTATCTTAAGAACCAGATAAAAACAAAGCTACACGGAACATTGTAATAAGAACTTGTAATGAGCGTTTAGCATTATGATAAGTGCCTATATTTCCTATGGAATTTTGAAGGTACAATATCTGTCCTTTAGATTAACATTTGTACAATAGCATCGAGAAGCCACTAAGAACCTCAATTTCATCACTATTTAATCCGAAAGTCATAAAAGGTTTCCCGTCAAAGAAAAAAATAACAATTATCAAAATAAGCACATTCTGTAGGAGTGATTGGACCATCTAGCATGATCAGCCATGATCAACATTAAGAGCTAATATTCTGAGCGGCATTAACCTCTTGTATAATTTTCCACTAGTGATGTCCTGAGATGGAATCATAAGCTAATTTCACAGTTTAATGTCAACCATATTGCACAGTGCATCAAGGGTATACACAGCAGGGAACACATTTAAAAATGAAAAGTCCGGTGTAATAATCCTAGGCAACAGCTTTTCAGGTCCAGGCAGAAACCTTATCTTCAAACATGAGATTGCCAACCTAAACAGGTCTACTACCAACCAAATCTATGTCTGTGATAGAGTGCAGTTCTGTACACATGTATAGAAAAATGCACCTGAAAGTAGATCATTTAGCGATCTTAGTAACATACAAATAGGGTAACTACCAGAGGTCCTTCAAAACAATAGACCCAGTTGCTTATGCATGCAGACACTGAGGAAGAAATCCCTCTGAAGCAGCCAAAATGCACTATTGTAAACACTTTAAGAAACAATCCAAGGATGGAATGGTGGAGAAAAAATAAAATGGAGGGGACATGAGCACTGACCTCGGCCCGCAGCAAGTGGCGAGAGATGAAACCCTGGAATTGCTCCTCGGCAGCGCACCTTGCGACTCCAGCTCGCTTATTATCCCTTGCACAATCTTCCAATCAATCAAGAAACAATTGAAGGTCTCTCTAACCACATACGGTGAAAACAAGAAAAGAAAAGACACAAACAATTGAAGTAAAAATCGCCATAAGTTCGAGAAAAAAGCAAATCTCTACCTTGCGGAAATCACGAGACTGCGCCGAATCGTAGATCGGCCACACCTTCTCGAAGTCCTGGCCAGACAGAGATCCGCAAACAAGAACCCACATCAGATCGATCTACGAGTTGACATAAACAATACATGCAATGAGATCATTAAGAATTATGCGATGGACGATGCCTTCTGGGACTGGACCGGGCCACGGAGGGCGGAAAGGAGGAAGTACAGGAGCTGCTCGCCCATCTTAGGGTTGGAGTGGCGGAAAAGCCCCACCCTAGGGCTCCCTCCTCCACCCCCACCTCCAACCCCGCCACCGAGGACGGCGGGGTCGAGGCCGAGAAGGAGGCAGTTGGTGTACATTGCGGCCTCCAGCTCCGCCTCCCTCTCTTTCTCCCGATCCGTTGCCATGGATGTGTGATCTCGAACCCCCTCTCGCCTCTCTCTCTCTCCCTCTGTCTCGTAGATCTATGAAGCCATGGCTTTGTGATGGAGACGACGAAGTTTGGGTGGGGTTTGGAATCGGATCGCTGGGTGGAGCCCACGACGGCGGAGTGGTGACGATAGCGGCAGCCCGTTTGAAATCGATACGGAGAAGAGTCCTGGAGCGGGGGTGTTCCGGTCACCGTCAGCAAACTTACCGGATGTATTTGCGCATCTTGATGCCTTGCGTGGATTGCGATTAAGGCTATTGCTAAGTCTTCCTTCCACTGTTTAAGAGAGCCAATCCTTGTCTACCGTTGCAATCACGGCTGCACTCTTGTGGTTCCATTTGAAGTCGGGTCGAGCCACACTTGAAAAAGGTTCAATTTGAATCCGGATGCTGTGAATTAGATCCTCTAGAAGAAATATATGATTATTAAGTTATACTCTTTGAGGACATTAATTATGGATCAAAGGGTTATTAATGTTTCAAGTGATAATTGGGAATTTAGAACATATGGGGTCCACAAGTGGTGTGGTGTACTGATCCACCTAATATGGTGCTTATTGATCAAGCAAATCATGCATTAAAGATAAAGTGAGCTTTTACGTCATCATTTATCTATTTTACTAATTTTAAATTTGTGCTTTGTTATATTTCAGGTAAAGTTCGAGAAAAGGTTAATTTAAAGCAGATGATTTATTTCTTTCTTCATCTCCTTTTATATGAGTCATTTGCCTAAAAATGGGGTTAAGAAGGATAAGGTTAAATAAGGTTAGAAAAAGTGAGTTTTGAGAAATAAAGGTAAAAAAAATAAAAAGAATGAGATAGATGGAATAATGATAATTCTGTAATTATTATTTTAATATTTAAATAAAAAATAAGGATAAGAGGATAATCCTCTTTAACCCTAACCAAGGGCTGATGGAGTTCAGTTGCATGTATGTATCAATTGATGTAACGTTATGATCCAAATCCATGTTTAATCGATCAAATACAGCAACAGTTAGACGCAAAGAGAAAGAGATGGCTTCATGGTTCAAACCCTTGTCTGGTTGATCAATGATCAGACATCAATCGCCTCCTTCCCCGAGCTCTGATCACCCACCCATTCGCCTCCTTCCCATCTCTCCTTCACCTCTTCCTTGGAGGCCAGATCCAGAGGAAATAGGCCAGATCCGGAGAGGAAGATACCAGATCTGGTGAATGCGACCTCCCCTTCCCTCCTCTCTAACCGGTGCTGACCTCCCCTTCCGTCCTCTCTAAAGATCGCGACCTCCACTTCTTCCTGACGACCTGATCTCCCACTGTCGGCGCTGATTACCACCGGCCAACGACTCATCGCCGCCGCACCATCCACGACCCAGCTGCCACCCCGTGCACCTGAAGCCACGGGGCGAGGTCTTACGACCTCTCCCCGGCCTTCGCCGACGTCGCACGGCCTTCCTCGCCGTCGCAAAAGCTCCCTGTGCTCCTGAAAACTGCTCTCAAGGTATCACCTGTCACATATTTCCCATCGTTCTAATTTTTTGCTTTCTTCTATACAATGGACCGAGGCTATTTGTTTGTATATTGGCGGCAAACCACATATATTTTCTTTGGGAGCCTTGAACTAATTGATATTCTTTATGCTTGAAAGCATGAACTTGTCTCCCTCATCTGAGCAAATTTTCCGGCTTAGATTGTTCATCATTTCACTTGAGCACTTCTTTGTTTTATTATAGGCCTTCTATTCAACTGAAAAGCTTCATGATGAGATTTTATGGTCTGCTCTTTAAGGCTGTGGCCGAAATGTTGTTGCTATGCCTTGAACAATAGAAGGATGATTTTAGAGTCCATCATGGATTCAGAAGACCCCTATTAGATTTGTTTTTTATGCTTGTTTCTCTGCAATAAGATGAGAAAAGATTTATCTTTGTCGCTCGATGTCTCTCCAATTTATTCAGATGGTTTTAGGCCAAGTGTCCCCTAACGGAAGAGAAGCCAGAACCATGTTCCTGGATAATACAGGCCCTTGAACCCTTGAGAGGAGTAGTAGTATACTAGTATTGAAGTGGTTAACAATTTTTGTAGATGGAAAACGAGGAAGAGATGCAAGCAAACAAGCTACTGCTCTCAGTGTCATGGCTGTTGCAATGGCCGTGATTGTCAATGTAATGAAAATACTTCGAAAGAGACAAAAATCCTATGTGATTAGGAATGTTCATAGAGAAAATTATGTCCAAATGCTAATGGCAGGTAATGACATCATTAGCATTGACATGGTAAGAATGCGAACAACGCCCTTTTTCCAACTGTGAAAAGTTGAGAGGGTGAGATGATTGTTAGAAGCTTCGGAGCATATTTCCATAGAGGAGCATGTATTCATGTTCCTTCACATTGTGGGACACAATGTTCGTAATAGGGTAATTAGGCATAATTTCCAAAGGTCTGGTGAGACCATTTTTAGATATTTCAATTTGGTATTGAGGGCTATTTTGGCGCTCCATGAAGAATACATTCGTCCTCTGAATGTGACCACACATTCGTACAAATCGTTGTGGCAAAAGTATCTGCCATGGTTTAAGGTAATTCACACCCGCAATGTCCTTTGATCGGTAGCATATTTGTTGCCCTTGCATAGCTTGATATTTATTTCTGAATTTGCCAGAATTGTGTTGGTGCCATTGATGGGACACATGTCCAAGCATAATTGCCTGCAGAAATGGTTGCTCCATTTCGAGGGCGGAAACCATATCCTACGTAGAATGTCTTAGCTGCCGTAGACTTCGACTTGAAGTTCACTTATGTGCTAGCCGGTTGGGAGGGTTCCGCTCACGATGCTCTCATATTATGAGATGCCTTGGAAAGGTCTAACGGCTTAAAGATTCCTGAGGGTATGTTCCCTTGCTTACAATCGCGTCAATTATGACTTTTTAGTCATTAAAATAACATAGAACTTAAAATTTTGTAGGTAAATTCTACCTATGTGACATTTGAGACTCGGTTTCTTATCTCCTTACCGTGGTGTCAAATACCTCCTTAGGGAATGGTATAGACATAAGTCGTCTAATCATAAAGAGTTGTATAACTTTCTACATTCATCACTCGGAACCAGCATTGAATGTGCATTAGGGTCCTTGAAGAATCGTTAAGATCCTTACATCTCATTCATTTTATCCATTTCCTACTCAAGTAGACCTTCTTTTAACATGTTGCATACTCCATAATTACATCATCTTATGCAATGGTGGAGATTCTATTATCCTGACCAAGGAGGAATGGATAGCAATGTCTATTCCTACTAACAGTTCTCAAAGAGATTTAAGGGAGGATGCTAGAGAGTGGACCGATTTAAGAGATATGATGGCACAAGAGATGTGGTCGTAGCGTTCACGTATTATCAGATAACTTTGTTTTCATGTTATGGTTGTGTTTAAATGTGCTTCTATCATGTACCCAATTGCATGTGTCTTTATAAGGGACATTGTGTCTTTATTAGATAAGTTTGTGTCTTCATAAGGGAAAATTGTACACATTTGCTTATTTTTATAAGTGTGCTTTCTATCATGTCTTGAATTCGAAGTTATGGATTAGCTATTATTAAATAATTATATAGGTCATGAACCCAGACCAAGTAGAAGAGATTGCAAGCCCTACCGAAATCGAGAAAGTAAAGGGTAAAGGTAAGACTTTGTTGAAATGGACAGCCGCGATGGATAAATTACTAGTAAGTACTTTAGCAATACATGCTGAAATGGGCATGAAGGTGGAAAATCTGACACCTGACACGGGACCCACCTAGTCTCTTATAAGAAATGGGTAAAAAACTAAAATAAAGTACTACCAAATATTTTAGTTTTAGTATTAGGTCAGGGAGTCAGAGAATAAATTGTGTCGATGTAGACAAACATCATTTTATGCTGTTGTGAAAGAAAAAAAATGAGGAAATATATTTTTGGGTTTTTTTTGCATATCGCCACCTATATTTTAGAGAATTTGTAGAAACCTATCTACATTTTTGTTTATTGCATTTCGCCACCTTTATTATTCATTAAATTTGCAAAAAACCATCTCCGGTAAATTGTCGATCCATTCTGTCAATTTTCTGTGTAAATTGACAAAATTACCCCTCCAACAAATATACGACGTTATTTCCTTTCGTTTGTGCTCTCCTAACTTCTTCGTACGACTGCTTCATCACCGGCAATTATGCTGGCGTTTGCGATTCAAATGTGGAGGAAAAAAGGATCTGAACTCCAATGTGATGAAACAAGCAGTCGTCCCAAGAATTTAGGAGAGCACAGAGGAGATGAAATAACGTCGTATATTAACTGGAAAGGTAATTTTATCAATTTACAAAAACTGACTAAATGGAACAACAATTTACCGGAGATGGCCTTTTACAAATTTAATGAATAATAGAGGTGACGAAATGCAATAAACGAAAATGTAGGTGGGTTTCTATAAATTCTCTAAAATATAGGTGGCGATATGCAAAAAACCCTGTATTTTTTTTGAGTTGTAAGGATGAAAAAGGGTCAATAAGGAGCTCAATTCTTATTAATCAATCTTATAAGAGACTAGGTGAGTTCTATGTGGCATGGGATCCTGAAGAGATAATGAAAGCCACATAATGGTTTTCTCCCAAGGAGATATGGCCTCAATGTGCACTTCACATTAACCAAATTATTATTCAGTCAGAAAAGCGGAATAATAGTAGAGCCGTTAAATTACATCCGGCAACATGCATGGGCATTTGGAAATAAGCTCAGCAATATAATTAGAGGAAGTTGCCGGTTTTCATCTGCTAAACATCCACGAAATAATCATAAGAAAAAAAGGTGTATGCCTTCTATATAACTACTGAAATGGTAAACAAGAATCTAACCGAATAAGTTGTGATCCCAATAGATACCAAATAATTTTCATCAGAACTTAGGCGTAAATGAAAAGGATTTAGGGCAAGCACAACTCTTATAAGCAACGTTAAGGGTCCGTTTGGTTGGCATGAATCAGGGTGCATCACGCCGAGCAATGCATCCTGATTCATGATCATGTGTTTGGTTCACCATGCATCAAATAATGCATGTATCGTGCTATGCATTTTAGGCCAAATTGTGCATCGTGCGAAACGGCCAAGCGATGTACCCATTTGGGGTGCATCTCCTATACACCCCGTGAACATATTAAAATATATTCAATAAAGTCATGTGAACATTATTTTAATCTCAATAAAGTCATTATATTATGGCATATATATTCAATAAAGTTATATGAATATATATATATATATATATATATATATATATGTATGTATGTATTGCATTGGTTAGAATCACCCACCCCTTATATCCCTTGGTGAGATTACCCTCACTCTTGATACATATCATATATATATATATATATGTATGTATGTATGTATTGCATTGGTTAGAATCACCCACCCCTTATATCCCTTGGTGAGATTACCCTCACTCTTGATACATATCATATTTTTTCTTTAGTTATTTTTTATTTAGCTATATTCTTACCCATAAAATGATTTTCAACTGACTGAAAAATCACTATATATTGTAGCAATTAATTTCAGAAAAGTATAAAATCCATTTTTATTAGCGTATTGCTCAATTTATTTTTAAATATAAAAAAACCGCTATGTTAAAAGCTGGGGATTTCTTTTGGGGAAAGGACGGCAGAAGTGAGTAGAAAGAGTCCTACCGAAACGCCTCCCCCTCCTCTCCGCCGCAACTCCGGCGAAGGGCCACCTCCATCTTCTCCGCTCCCAAACAAACTCCGGCTATATGTCCGCACCATCAGATCGCTCCAGCGGCTGCCTTGCCGATTTTACTCTCCGGCTCCGCCCCAGATCCGAATCCGATTTGGTACCCGCATTTGATCTATTATCTCGCTTGAACCTACCAGCTATCTGGTTCAATTTGCCGTCCGTTTGATCGGCCATTGCATTGGGTGAGGGAACCAATCCTTCAGTTTTGAATATGTGCTCTCCTTTTCGAATCTTACGATGAAACGAGATTTTTGGGAGTAACTTACATTTAGGGAACTGAATTTTAGCATTGGGATGCCGTTGTTGCTATATTTATAGATGCGTTTGAGTTTTGCTTCATGCCTGGAGATGGGCATTGTGTAATAGACACGGTCAACTACTGTAACCGTGATGATTGTTCTTAGCGTTGCTTATGAGAGTTGTGCTAACCCTAAATCATTTCATTTACGTCTAAGTTTTGATGAAAATTATTTGGTATCTATTGGGATCACAACTTATTCTGTTAGATTCTTGCTTACCATTTCAGTAGTTATATAAAAGGCATATACCTTTTTTTTTTCTTCTGATTATTTCGTGGATGTTTAGCAGATGAAAACCGGCAACTTCTTCCAATTATATTGCTGAGCTTATTTCCAAATGCCCAGGCCTGCTGCCAGATGTTATTTAATGGCTCTACTATTATTTCGCTTTTCTGACTGAATAATAATTTGGTTAATGTGAAGTGCGCATTGAGGCCATATCTCCTTGGAAGAAAACCATTATGCGCCTTTCATTATCTCTTCAGGATCTCCCAACATACACGAAAATGGACATGGGAGAAGGTGGTCCTGATCTCCAACCTGACAGTAGTTATCCTCGTGCAAAACTTATTCGTGCTTTGCAAAGGGAAGCTGCGGGATCAAGCTTCTCAAAGGAGAAGTCCTTAACAACAAACCCACTCAATTGGAAAAAATGGAAGAGGGCAATAATAGGACTTGCTGCTTTGCTCATAACATTTTTCGTGGTTTATCTATGTTCAGAGTATTTTGGTACTTTTTTGTCTCAGAATGCATCTAAATATCACGTGATACTTGATTGTGGAAGTACTGGTACACGCGTTTACGTGTATGAGTGGTCTATTGATGGAAACAAAGAACATACGAACTTACCTATTGTTTTGAAGTCATTGCCTGAGCATCTTGAGAGAAAATCAAGTGCACGCAGTGGGCGTGCTTATCAACGAATGGAAACTGAGCCTGGATTTGACAAACTTGTGCACAACGAGTCTGGCTTAAGGGCTGCAATGAAGCCTCTTCTTAAATGGGCAGAGAAACAAATACCCAAGCATGCACACAGAAGCACTCCTATCTTTCTGTATGCTACTGCTGGTGTTCGTCGGCTTCCGAGCTCTGACTCGGAGTGGCTTCTGGGCAAGGCATGGTCCATTCTGAAGAACTCATCTTTTTTGTGTCAGAGGGACTGGGTAAAGACCATAACTGGCATGGAGGAAGCATATTATGGGTGGGTTGCTCTGAATCATAACATGGGCCTGCTAGGATCCTTGCCAGTGAAGGAAACATTTGGTGCACTTGACTTGGGGGGATCATCATTGCAGGTGACTTTTGAGACCAAGAAACCCATCCGGGGTGAGACTGGTATAAATTTGAGCATTGGAGATGTTAGTCATCATCTGAGCGCGTATTCTTTATCAGGATACGGACTCAATGATGCTTTTGAAAAGTCTGTTGTGCACCTTCTTAGAAAAGTGGCAGGAACTGCGACTGAATTTGACAATGGCAAAATACAGCTTAGGCATCCCTGTTTGTTCAATGGTTATAAAGAGCAGTATGCTTGTTCTCAGTGTGCTTCACTGATCCAGGATGGAAGTCCAGTGGTTGCAGGAAGTATGGGCAAAAGGCAAGCTGGGTTGACGGTTGAACTTATCGGTGCTCCACAGTGGGAAGAATGCAGTTTACTTGCAAAAGCAGCTGTGAATCTGTCTGAATGGACAAATGTACTCTCTGGGGTTGATTGTAAGCTCAAACCTTGTGCTCTCAGGGACAATCTACCTAGACCTCGTGGAAAGTTTTATGCCATGTCTGGGTTCTTTGTAGTCTTCAAGTTTTTTAATTTGACATCAGAGGCTACTCTTGATGAAGTACTACAAATGGGTCAGAGATTTTGTGGAAAGGAATGGGAAGTTGCAAAAAATAGTGTTGCCCCGCAGCCATTTATAGAACAGTATTGCTTTAGGGCACCATACATTGTCTCACTGTTAAGGGACGGATTGCATATTGCAGATAACCGGGTAATTGTTGGTTCAGGTAGTATTACTTGGACACTTGGAGTTGCTCTGCTCAAGGCTGGACAAGCATTGACGAGCAGAATTGACCTATATGGCTATAAAATGCTCCACATGCAGATGAGTCCAATTATTCTTTTTCTTATCCTACTGGTGTCACTCCTACTTCTGTGTTGTGCATTGTTTTGTGTTACGAATTCGGTTCCAAGGTTTTTCCGTAGGCCATACCTTCCACTCTTCAGGCATAACAATGCAACCTCCTCTAAACTTCCTTCCCCTTTCAGCCTCCAACGATGGAGTCCTGTCAACTCAGGTAAGTTTGTGTGGAACAGCTCACTTGATTTTATGCAAAATCTACTTAATAATCCAGTTAACTCTTTATTCTGCATCAGTACATTTGAGTTTTAATTTTACATTCCATAGGTTTGTCCTTGATTTCGAGCATCTTGGTACATTTCTGTTTTATATTCTGTGTGTGTGTGTGTGTGTCTGGATCTCTAGCTTATTTCAGTTACGTGGTCATAATTTCCCTGCCTCTTACCATAGTCAGAGAAATGAACCATTTAAGAATTACGTGTGATCTTGATATCATGTCCGGATGACAATTTTTTAGTTTAGACTAATTGTGCTTTATAGTTAAAGAAAATCACTTACTGTTGGACAAATCAAAAGAAAATCACTCTTGTCGGTCAAGATGATAACATGAATTGTCTATGATAAAGAATGTGCTTCTATCATGAATTGTTTGTGATAAGAAATCTAACCACTTCCTACTGAAGCAACTTGAGCATGGTCTCAGTTTCCTTCTTTCCCACTGTGGAAGTCTAAGATCAGCAAACTCTTTTGAAGCAATGATTCGATCCTCATATTTCTGTAAAGGAGAGATATACAACTGTTTCCCACCGAACACTGCCAAATATCTCGGAGGGGAAGCTATTATCCAGCACCCTTCTCTGTTGTATTCTCTGTTGTATAGTCTACTTTACCAACCTATATTTGAGGATTTGCATCTCTCATTGCATGCAATACTTTTTTTGGCCTCTAGGTACCCTAATAAAAGGAAAGATGCTACGAGAATGTAAGTTGGAAAACAGAAATAATGGAGCTATGTGGGAGATGGAAGTGTTATGTGCATATGTAGGTTTTAGTTTGTTCACATGTTTTAGTCAATCAGATATGTGAGATTTACCTCTGAACAAACATGCTTCATGAGTTGCCGTTGTAGGTACAATTGTCCCAAGAGCTTGGGAGAGTTGATTGTAGTTAAGTTGCTTTCTTGGATGGATTAACATAGATTAATTTGACCTAAAGTCGAGATGACGGCCATCTTGACTTCATCAGAAGTTAGAAGCTCTCAAGAAGCATGACAAGTACCAGATCTATGATTAACCCATATATGAAACTTGAATCTTTTTACTTCCTTATGCTCCTCTGTCCAAATTATTCATTTCTATTATATAGTTGCAATGCTATTCTAGTTTAATTTCTTGAGACTGCCATTGTATTAGCTAGAGTTTCATTGTACTTGCTTGGCAGTGCCATTCAAGTGGGAAATAACAATTTTAGTTACATGGTACTTTTTGCAGGTGATGGAAGAGTAAAGATGCCATTGAGTCCCACTGTTGCTGGTTCTGAGCAACATTCCTTCGGCATTGGATATGGGTTCGGGGGCAGCAGTGTTCAACTTGTCGAAACTTCCTTGCATCCAATTGGTGTTGGTGTTTCACACAGTTATTCTTCTGGTAGCTTAGGACAGATGCAATTTGGCAATGGAATGGGATGTTTCTGGGGCCCTCACCGTGGTCAATCAACCCTTCAAAGCCGAAGATCCCAATCCAGAGAAGACCTTGTGTCATCATTGGCGGAATCTCACTTGGCGAAGGTCTAGTGCATGCACCACGATGACCAGCATGGTGCAGGCCTTAATTTCCTGACGAGGCATGTATATAATAGAATAAAAGTTCGAGATGTCATTGCTAATTCTTTTTCCAAAATTCCAGTTGGATAGCTCCATTTTGTAGATCATGGTTGTAAAACAAAATCCTTCTCTAATTAGATTATATTAATTGACAAGTTCCTTTCAATCTATTCTGTTCTTGAGAATTGCTTCTTAGATGAAGGGCCATCAAATTGCCAATTGTTTGACAACTCGCAGAACTGTTGAATTCAGAGTTGCATACATTCCCAGTGAAGACAACTCGCACGCTGATTGGTTTGCTCGTGAAGTTCTTGCGTTGTGTTTTGTTTTTGATGTAACTGAGGAGGATAGGGATGTTGTTCACGGACCTTTGATTAATTCTTGTAATTAGCCTTTAATTGGACTTCCTAGCCCTCGGGCTCAACTAATCAAAAAAAAAATTACCAATTGTTTGAGATCTCTGTATTTGTGTTATGCAATTTGAAGCGTCCCTCTTTACCAAGTCTGAAAATCAAGAAGTTGGCAGATGATCGATCACCATACCTGCACATAACCATGGCATTCTTCATTCCACTGCCAGCTCCAATTGCTTATGGTGAGCTCTCATTTTGCTTTTTAATATGAAGCTCAGATATAATATCTCCAGATTCTTTCATTGTTATAATCCTGCAAAGTGCAAAGTTTCATTTTCACTTCTGCAATCCGTCAACTGGGATTTGTCCTGCTTATGTTTTGTAGACTTCGTCTATGGAAAGTATTCATGTTGTCATTGGTAAGTTAACATCAAATGTAGTTACTTTCCACGAATTGAGGTAAAAGCAGTTGATGCTTACACGTTATACCCAGGTAGTTCCTAACGAATAAGCAGTAACTCTTTTTGTTTCAAACTTGTTTGCTGATCAGATACGGAAATATTCACCATTTGGTCATCTGATATTGAGATTAATATTGTGTTATCATTTCTGGTCCTATCCAAGTTGGGATTGTCGGAATTTATTCCTTTTTTGCTTCATTTGAATCTTATATACTAATGTATTTTGTTATTTTAGAAGAACTACTACAAATCTGGCTATAATAGTCTCTTTGGCATTTTTGACACGTGCCGCAGTCACTTGTGATCTATATATAATTCACCAGAAATGATTTGTGCACATGCCCACGTGGCATGTGCATTTCACACTATCGGTAATAGACTATCGATAGTGTGTATCGGTAGTTTACTACCGATAGGTATGTACAACCTATCGGTACCCCACTACCGATAAGTTGTACATGCCTATCGGTATCTCACTACCGATAGATATGTATATGAATCGATATCGAACCTATCGGTAGTGGAGTACCGATAGGTTATACATGTCTATCGGTAGACCACTACCGATAGACATGTACTGAGAATTGGTAATGTGAGATGCACACGCCACGTGTGCGTGTGCACCAATCACGACTCCTAATTCACTTCCAGTTGTTTGGGTTTCAAATCTCACTAGCGGAAACCAGCTGGTGGTGAGTCAGTAGCCACATAAGCCGGCGCTTGAGATCGGCGTCCTTGACACATGAGCGTTGATTTGTGTACATGTTCACGTGGCTACACATACCGTGAATCGATAGTAAGATACCGATTCTAGCATCTAACCGATGGACTAGATCAATGAATCGGTAGCTCACTATTGATTGAATTATTCATCTAGTCCATCGGTAATGAGATACCGATGGACTATATTCACCAATCGGTAGCTCCCTATCGGTACAATTCAATCGGTAGCTCACTACCGATTCATTGATCCAATCCAGCAGTATCTCACTAACAATGGATTAGATGATAGAATCGGCAGTGAACTGGTGATAGGTGGCATGTGTATTTCATGTACACAAATCTTTAATCTAAACGAATATATCCATACTTCACTCCCCTGTACAATACGACAAACAAATTTCTTTCTAAAACGATCTTTGGTAGATACACCTGTGCTTTACGTTGTATGCTGCGTTGGACATTCCTAAACATCAGCTGTTTATTAGTCCTCCCACTTATAATTAAGGTAATTAACCATACATCCCTTTCAGTTCACACCTGAACCAATAGGTAAAAGCCAACTTATGTGCTGCGGTGTCCATAGTGCCCCATAAGAAAGCATCAAACCAATCCATAGCTTTACATCCGAATTGGATTCCAAACTGATATACAAAGAACAACATCAAACTCAATGTGTTCTAAAGCACTACTTTAATCCTTCTAGGTGCTCATTTCTCACATATTTGGACTTTAAAACACCCACGAATCTATCTTACTATATGCAGGGTTGTTAGTGCAAAACAAGGTCTTTGCAGGGTGCAATGTGCGAAACGTCCGAGAAAAGGGCGCCGCCACGTGTATAAACCCCCGACGTGGCACTCCGCAAACGAGGAGAGTGGATACTCTACTCCCCCTCGAATGTTCGAATATTTTCCCCGGCGAAAGCGAGAGGGGCCAGAACCAAGCTCAGAGCCATAAGCAACCCCCGCGCGCGGGAGAGACAGAGAGAGATAGGAGAGCTCCACGTTAACCACCACTCGCTCTGTCCTCTCTTTCTTTCCAGATCTTCATCAAGATCTTCTCTTTATTTGGGATTTCTCTCTCTGAGTTCCTCGGGGCCTCCAACGAGGCAAGCATCTGATCCCAGTTCAAGATCCCGGTTTCGCTTTCTAGGGTTTTATATAGCGTCTTGGTGATCCCTGATCCCTCCGCCAATAGAGAAGTGCTGGAGGTGAGAACCGATTTTAGTATACGCAAGATTGCAGTAGATTTAGGTTTTTCGTGTCGTTTTCCGATTGAAGCGGTGAACGCCGACGATGACACTTTGTTCTATATGACAAGATGGCACTAATGCTCGGTTGTTCGCGTCGTTTTCAATTCAAGCGGTGGCGGTGAAAGTTCGAGTATGGTGGCTCTTTCTTGATTTCCTTTTCTTTCCCGGGGATGTAAACAAAGGTAAAAAAGGAAGGATTGTTGAGATTAAAAAGGTGGATTCTTTTTCTTTGGTGGGAATTCCACGAATTCTTGTTCTGTTTCAGGTCCGTTCGGTGATGCAAGCCTAATCTCGAAGCTGGGGGTTTACCATATTCCTGTCTTCGACTAAGGGAGGAAGAAAAATGTCTGGTAGGATTTGTTCGAGTATAGTTCCTTCACGTTGGGAAAAGATGGTGTTATATGAATTAATATTTGGGTTTTGATAGCTTCCTATGTGGAAGGTTTTGAAGGACTTGATGGAAGGAGAGAGAGAAAGTCCGATGTGGAGACATCTGAGGATGAGAGGAGGAGATCGAGAATTGGGTCTTTCAAGAAGAAGGCATGGAATGCTTCTAGCAAACTAACTCGTTCCCTAAAAAAACGAGGGAAAGCGAAGGTCACTATCAAAGAACCTCTGCTGCCCATCGAGGATGTCCGGGACGAAGAAGAGGAGGGCTCAGTCCTTGCTTTCCGCCAAGAACTAATCTCTAGGGACCTTTTGCCAGATAAGTTTGATGACTACCATACTTTGCTCAGGTTGGTCCTCAAATTTCAAGATATTAATGTATCCTGGGCTCTATTTGTCGTATTTTTCCAAAAAATTTGTCTGACTACTTGAGTTGTTTATTGCAGGTTTTTAAAAGCTAGGAAATTTGATATTGAAAAAACGATTCGATTGTGGGAAGAGATGCTTAACTGGAGAAAAGAATTTGGCACAGACACAATATTGGAGGTAAGGAGATCAATGTAAGTTGGTCAGAACTTCCAGCAGATGGGACATAGACCATATCATGACACTTGGCATGTTTTTATGACTCAATGATTCATTGCCGGTGAATACAGTATGAATATTGTACTACTTGCGTTCTGTAGATTTCATATTTTTTGTGTCATGTTTGACTGCAGCACGAACTTATCCAAGTTATATCTATGATTGGCAGCTAATATAAAAGAAACTAATTAGAAAAATCTTTGAAGTGCGTGGTATAAAGGGTGCTTGAATTTATTTGGCATATAGTACTTAAACTCCTTCCATTAAGCTGCCTCAGCTTTTGATAATGTTTCCCCAGCTATTTGATAATGTTTTGCGTTTCAGCTTTTTATCACTCTCTATGATGGTCCATTTCTGTGTCACAGTTTTCATCCAAGTATGTGTGGAGTGGCTATGATATATACTTCCTCCTAGGAATAGATATGTCTGGTGACAGTTCAGAATTGGAATCATATTACTAAGTAATTACAATTCTTGGTATAAACTTCTATTAGCTGAAGCTGTGTATCTTTATTTGAGGATTTCATGTTGTTGTGTGTAAGGATTTCGAGTATGGAGAGTTATCGGAAGTTCTGTGCTATTATCCTCAAGGGTACCATGGAGTGGACAAAGGAGGAAGGCCCATCTATATTGAATTGCTGGGTAAAGTTGAGCCAGATAAGGTTATGAACGTCACTACATTGGAGCGTTACATAAAGTATCATGTGCGAGAGTTTGAGAGAACCCTGCGGGAAAAGTACCCTGCTTGCTCAATTGCTGCGATGAGGCACATCGACACATCAACAACAATATTGGATGTGCATGGTGTGGTGGGTTTTGCTTTATGAAATATTGAGTCTGGCTTTCTTTTGAATAAAAAACTAAGATTATAGTTTTCACATTCTTAATGGGGCATATGATGATTTATATCTGTTGGAAGTTGGAACCTTCTAGTTTAATAAGTTAGACCAACATGGAGCTGATTGTTGCATTGTGTGTAAATCAGGGTTTGAAAAATTTCAGCAAACCAGCACGGGATCTCTTGCTCGGTGTACAGAAGATTGATGCTGATTATTATCCGGAGGTAGCAAACTTCTCCTGATGCAAATGTATCCACATGTTCATCTTGGTTACTATAGGGGTGCTTGTCTCTTGGTCACTATGCAGACATTAAACCAGATGTTCATTATAAATGCTGGAAATGGTTTCAAGTTACTTTGGAACACTGTAAAAGGGTTTCTTGATCCCGCAACTGCTGCAAAAATACAAGTAAGGTTAACTTTTTAATGACCAACATCTGTGGTTCCTGGATTTCTGCTTGACACCACATTCAAAATCTCTTCAACAGGTCCTTGGAAGCAAATTTCAGAGTAAATTACTTGAAGCTGTGGACTCAAGGTTAGTGTGTCCGTTCTTTTCTATGTCACCTTATGCTCATTCTTATTTTTCGTCTTTGTCTATTTATGTTTCATCATTATCATCGTGAAAGCCCCGTCTAATGTTTCATGGATGTGGCTGGGACTGGGGTTTGGTGAGGTATACTAATTAGATATCTCTCTGTTTAGCCAACTGCCAAACTTCTTAGGTGGTTCATGCATGTGCCAAGTAGAGGGAGGTTGCCTGAGGTCAAATAAAGGACCATGGAATGACCCTGACATTATTAAGGTAAATATTTTTCATCAAGTGCTCAACTGTGGTACTCAGTCTAGATGAGGATTTTCTTTATATCAAGTTACGGACAAGAGCCTGTGAAAATATGTTTCACATTGTAGCTTATTCATAATGTTGGAACGACATGTGTGGGGGAGGCCAGACAAATATCTGAGGAAGAGCAGATGAATGATTCATGCAAAGGATTAATATCTCTGGAGGCAAGAGTTTGATTTCTTCCAAGTCCTAGTGAAGTTCCATTAAACCTTGCTACTCATCATGATCTCTTTCTTGAACTCTGAATCTTCCTTGTCCACTTCTATTGACTTGCAGGGCGTAAATAGCACTATATCACCAGCTGGATCAGGATTAGAAATCGATGAACTTGGTTCTCCTGTTGTATGTGCAGGTCCTGGAAACAGTTGTCTGGCTCCAGTGCGTGAGGTGAGCTCTAATTGTGATTTTACTTGAAATATAACTTATTTTTTACATGTTTACCTATCGACTGCTGGTTTGTTGAACTTGGAGATGATTTTAGCATTTGAAAAGAAGGTAGAAGTGGAACAGCATCTCTTGTTTTTCTGCAATCAATTGCTCTTTGTTATGATGAGTTCCACAGCCTTTTTTATGCGTGGAAAGGAAGGTTGAGGCCATAAGAAGTATGGCTGACATATTCATATGCTTGATTTTAATCAGAAAATAAAGAAAACAGACATAGTGGACATTTCTTGATTTTGAGATCATGGGTTAGAGAGATGACCCAATAGTGGAGCCTTATCAATATTTATTGTTTTGCATTGCAAGTTATTCCACAAGCAGCTAACTGATTTTTATCTATAAAGAGTTCATCTTTAGAGCCTTCTGTTGTTTCTTGGTGGTGAGTCCACCAATAAAGGATGTTTTCTCTTGCTGGTAAAGGCCGTCCATATTTTGTGACAGTCTGAGAAGATATTGTACGAATCTACAAGAGTGAAGAGGTGTGCCTAGATTGTATATCGAGGTTTGCCGAAATAATTGTTTGGGAATAGTGCTGGAAATATCCTCATAGAAGAATACAAACATTGAATAATCATGGTTCTGTTCAAGATATATGAATACAAATAGTGATAGTATGTGCATCTGCTGGGACAAGTTTAAGTTGGATCCAGTCATAAAATTGCATGTCCGGTGCTAATTATATTATAGTTACCTCCTTTAGGCCAAATTTTTTCCCTTAAAGGTAATAATTTAACATCTGATTATAAGTGTCTGCTCTGATTGGTAAACTGGTAAGTTCTGTTAATTGATTGTCACAATATACTCGTCAACTATGAGTCGATTTAGAAGAAAATCATCATTACTGCTTGCAAAAATGGCAAGAAGAGAGAAATAGAGAACATGGATGATATAGAATTGGTAAAATGAAGAAGTTGCGGAAATTATGCATAATAACTCATTCAAACTTTTCTGCTTTCATATCATAGGTTCACCTAACTCAGATTGTTCAAAAATAAATTTTCTTATTCATAAAAAAAATTGTTTTAGATAGTATGCGTGGCCAGCTTTGTTGGCTGTCTTATGTTGTTCGGTTGCATTTTTGATGCGGTTAACGCTGCTTTCTGCTCTTTCCTTGAATATTCCTAGCGGAGGTGTACAATTATTTTCCCATATATCTAGGCCCTTTCTGATTGTTGTCTCTGCCGCTGTTAAAATTGATGTCTCATGGTAGAGTATGATGAAAGCAATAGTGAAAAACCAGAAAAAGTAAAGAAGGCTCATCGCAGCTGTATTGTTTACCATTGAAAATTGCCACAGCATATTATCAGCTGCTCAACATACTTTTGTTAAGGCTTCCTCATCAGTTGAATTTCATTAATCTAGTTTGTAATATCATTTTTCTGTATTAGTTGTCATATTTTAGATAGTATCACTATCGTTAGCATTCAGCAATGTGACTTAATGCAATACCACTCAAATGGTTTCCATAAATGTCACGTATTCTTCATCATCTGTGTCTTTGTGTTATAGGTTAAAGCAACAGATTCATCAGCTTTCAGCTGTGATGACAGTTTTCTGGTGATTGATAATGCAGTAGATAGTGACAAAAGGGGCGAAGTTTTAAGTACATCCATACAACATAATGATGATGAGCATCTATTGGATGGGTTGCCTTCTCATTCGCAAGGTAACAAAACTTGACTATTATGTAGCTACACTAGAACTTTTTGACCTTGTCACGACTTAATTTACAGGACCGGTTGGGCTTTTCAATGTTATGACTCCTTTTCTTCTTAGTTCATGTCATCAAAATTTGTATGATTGAACTTTCTGTTGTACGAAATTGAGTGTTTGATGTACCATCAAGCTGGTGCTGCCTAGCATCTGCTCTCAATTGCCAAGGAAGTTACTACTCTATATAAGTCTCCGGAGAAGTTTCTAGTCTAACACGAGTCATTGTAGGGAACTTTGCTCAGGATATTGCTTCAGAGCCTGATTCGCAAGGAACTAGTTTAAGGCGTCTTGCAAGAAAACTGATGGTTTTTTTGGCCAAATTACTATCCTTCTTGAAGATTCCTGGCTGTAGACAGGAGAGGAGACTGGACAATGTCCAACCTTCAGATGTGTCTGATCTTGCATCTATTCACCATGTCATTAGGGAGTGTGTAACTGAACATGTCAATCCTTGCTTGGAGCGCATTCAGAGACTTGAGATGATGTCCGGTGGACTCAGTAGCAGATCCTCAGAATTGCCTCCAGAGAAGGAGAGTTTACTCCTTGAAACTTGGGACAGGATAAAGTCCATCGAGTTTGACCTTGACAACACCAAAAAGGTAAGCTCCATACCAGCTATCTGCCTCGTGTGTTGAGCACTCTTGCAATCTTAAGGTCCTAAATCTAAATTGATTCTCAGATGGTGGCAATATATAGTGTTTCAGGCCCATGCACCAGAAGTTCTTGTATGGATTAAGTGTCTTCCTCTCTGATGCATTACATTTATGGGAATGTGCCATCCCATATTCGCCATGATTAAAATTATTTATATTATTAACTAAGTCATGGGCATTGTCGGTTAGTCTACGATGTTTATAATATGAGCACTGATTTGTGCACATGTCGAAGTGGCATGTGTATTACACATGTCGCGATCGGTAGTCAAATTACCGATTCTTTCATCTATCGAAACTATCGGTAGTGGGCTACCGATACATTCAATCGATAGCCCACCACCGATTCTTTCATCTATCCTATCGGGCCCACTACCGATTCTTTTATCTATCCTATCGGTAGCCCACTATCGATTGGATAGATGAAGATATCGGTAGTGGGCTACCGATTGAATGTATCGGTATTCCACTACCGATATCTTCATCTATCCAATCGGTAGTGGGCTACCGATGAGATAGATGAAAGAATCGGTACTTTGACTATCGATCGATACTTTGACTACCGATCGTGGCACCACGTCGGCATGTGCACAAAACTTTATTCCTATAATATTGGAACTCTTACCTTCTTGGAGTTTGTCTACTTTCACGAGGGAAGAGAATATGGTATTTTCATTGTTTGATTAGAAAGTGTTCAGTTTGTCGACATAAATTGTCATGGAGGAAGTCCCACTCTCTAGCTTTTTTAGAGAGTGGCTAGAGAGTGGGACAGTGGACTTTGAGGAAAGTGGGGGATGGTTGGAACGTATGATCTCTCACTTTCCATGTTACATTCCATCATGCAAACAACAAAAATTACAGAAGTTTCTGAAATTGGTCACTTCCCTCCTCTAATTTACTGCAACAAAACAGCCTCTAAACAATTAAAGTAGTAGATATGTAAACATACAAACAATTATTAAATTTTGCATATATATATATATATAGGCAGCCCATTAAAGATATGTATTGGTATTGACTTATGGTCTTATATCTCAGGTATTGCAGGCTGCTGTTATCAAGCAACTTGAGATCGGAAAATCAATAGAGAGTATACAAGAGTCCAATCTTCGGGTAAACCACTAAATCCTAATCTAGGTTGTGAATACATATAGTTTGTTCTTCAAAATCAAACTTGCTCTGTTTCTGATCATTGAAACATGCATTGACCCAAATCTTAGAATCTGAAACACTTTTCTTAAAGTGCAAGTGGTAGCAGTGGGTTTAACTTTGGCCATAAAAGCTCAGCTTGAATTCGCTATCTTACATCAAGCCTCAAAACATTTTCTAAAGTCGATACTGACGGCTACGTTTGTTGTCCTTGTCGCAGCGAAGGAGGTTTTGTTGTAGCCTATGAACTGTTGATAAGACGGGGGGATACACAGGAACTCTGTCGAAAGAGAACCCAATTACACTGGAGCATTCGCACCCATGTATACCTTAATTCTTTATTGGGATTTTTGCGTTCCGGTACCATGTACTTTCTCAAAAATGCACTTTGGTACCATCAAGTTTGGGATTTGCAATTTAATACCACCTATTTATAATACCAGAGCAAAGTAATTCGATCCCCAAACGGTGTCATGTGGCCTGACGGAAAACTGGTGACGTCAGCGTGCATGTAAGGAGTCGTCCGTCGAGTTAGTCACCGGAAAGGCTCTAGATCCCCGTCTCCATCTCAGGCTACTCCCTCTCGACCACATTTGCCATCTCCACAGCGGGAGATGTGGAGATGGCAAAAAAATAGAGAAAGCAGAGGTTGGAATGGCTGGCGAAATAGCAAAGAAAGAGAGAAAAAGCAGAGCAAAGAAAGAGAGAAGAAGAGAAGGCTTGACGCCCGGGAGGGAGGAACCCATCGCCGGACCGGCCTTGGGCCAGTTCGAGATCTTCGTCGTCGGCGTCCTTGATCCAGCCCAAGGAGCTCGTCGGAGAACCCATCACCGTTGTCTCCCTTGATTCAGCCGGCGGAACCCATCCATCGCCACCCTTCAAGGAGTTCAGCATCGCCATCCTTCATCCAACCAAAAAGCTTGTCGGAGGAAATCATCATCTCCCTGGTCGCCGTCTTCCTCGAGTCAGCCCGAGGAGATTCGCCACCCAACCCAAGGAGGTCCCCGCTGTCTTCCTTGATCCAGTCATCTTCCTCTGTTCCAGTCGGCGGAACCCAAGGCCAGTCCGAGATCTTCGTCGTCGGCGTCCTTGATCCAGCCCAAGGAGCTCGTCGGAGAACCCATCACCGTTGTCTCCCTTGATCCAGCCGGTGGAACCCATCCATCGCCACCCTTCAAGGAGTTCAGCGTTGCCATCCTTCATCCAACCCAAAAGCTCGTCGGAGGAACTCATCATCTTCCTCGTCGTCGTCTTCCTCGAGCCAGCCCGAGGAGATTCTCCACCCAACCCAAGGAGGTCCCCGCTGTCTTCCTTGATCCAGTCGTCTTCCTCTGTTCCAGCCGACGGAACCCAACGAAAACAGAGGAGCAACCATGGTCATAGGTCATGATGCGATGAACAACGATGAAAGCTTCACCAACAATCACAGAGGCAACAAACTAAATGAAAAGAAAGTTAGGAACAACAGTCATTCAGCTGATGGAAATCCCACAATCAATACTAACATCAACAGCAACGTGCAGAGCATCAACAACTCTCTCCTGCATGAGAGTTCTTGCTGCGAAACAGACCCAGGTGTTCACTGGGTTTATTCAAGCAAACCAGTGGCGGCTATCAAAATCAAGGGAAGGCCGAAACAACCGGCAATGTCGAAGACTGCTACAAGCAATGCCCCCAGCTCAGAAGCTCACATACAACCCGAACGTCATAAGACGGTGCCTAAGAGCACTTCTCCTGGAATCAAGTCACGGTGAACAAGATAATCCACCCAGCCTTCCTATGAGCTGGAACTGCTTGGAGCCGGAGGAGCTCGACCATGGTGTCCGGCACGCCGAGAGAAGTAGAGGAGAAGATAAGAAAAGAGAGGAAGAGGTGGGAAACGGGTGTAAAACCGCTCACGTGTGCGCACGTGAGCGGTTTCCCGTCAACTTATACTAACAGAGTTGGGGATCGGTATTAAATTTCACTTAGTTTATAATTTGGTGGTATTAAATTACAAATCCCAAACTTGATGGTACCAAAGTGGATTTCTGGGAAAGTACATGGTACCGAAATGCAAAAATCCCTTCTTTATTTGGTTTTTATGTAAATAATTTTCCACGTATAGGATTAGAAATCAATCGCAGAAGGGCAATTGAATGGGGAAAGGAGGAAGTATAGTCACAAAAAAAAGGAACATTACTGCATTTGTTTATATAATGTTTACTAAGTATTTTTTTCCTATTCTATTAATGGTCCGTTTGGACACCACGGATCCGTGGTATCCACGGGACGGAATCCGCTGAATAGGGCGGATGCTGAAAATGAGAGACGGATCCCATTTTCTGAGATCCCATATCCAAACACTGGGATCCGTCGAGATCCAGGTGAGTCAAACGACCCTAGTCCCCCCCTTCCCCTATCTGTATAGAGCTATTTCACACTTTACATTAAATCTTTGATTGAAGATTGGTATTTCTAACTGTGAATTTGTCTTGATGTATGGGTAAAAGCTAACTTCTTGGTATTTCTTTATGATGAGGAAATCATCTTCTTTTTTCCTAAAAACTCGTGAACTAGATCCCATCGAGAATGCAAACCAAGCCTATTTGATCATACCCTTTAACAAATCGAATCCGATCAAGAGCACCTCTTTCGCTTGATGTGGGGATTAAATCTCACTGGAGACTATGGTCCATGGACGCCAGGCTCCAGATCCGATAAGGATCAAATCTGACTAAATCCACGAACAAGCACCGTATTCGGATTCAGCCCCGGATCCAAATCCTGACGCCAAGATCAATGCATCCCACCGCCCCTTTATCCGGATTCGGGTCGAATTCGAGTTCGGATCCGACACGGAGTCGGAAGGGGAATTGGTTTTTTAAGTTCTGGGATTCATATTTCATAGCTAGTTGCAGTGGAGGCTAAAACTGAGCAAGCAACCAGAGTCTTTTCACAGAGATCACTTCATGGACGAGGCGCAAGCGAAGGTATGTGCCCCTTCCCACCAAACCAAGCTAAATCTCTCTCTTTTGTTCTTCTTGGATCGCTCTAATTGCGATCCAAATCCCACTCACCTGCTTCTGTGTTGCCTATGGACTCCGTCCTGCTTCTAATTCGAGATTTCGAATCACAATTAGGTTTCGCGGATTTGCTCATTAGAGTTTTTGCTACTCGCGAATCCGTGTTGATCGTGTTGTGGTTTTGATTGCTTGATTATTATCTGGGATCTGTCCTATTAATGGTGAACTATGATGTGTGTGCTGGATTGCCCTCCGCATTGTGTTGTGAGACTCATAGGGAAAAGATTCTGCTTTTTATTGAATTCTCTTGTTATTTCGACCAAGGGTTGAGCGCCTTCGCATTGTGTTGTGAGATTCGTAGGGAAAAAATTCTGTTTTTTATTGAATTCTCTTGTTATTTCGACACAAGGGTCGGGCGTGTTGTGTGATTGGTGTTGTAGGAATAAGATGAATTCCCGTATTTTGTGAGATTGGTGTTGGGCTTTTTCTTCTTCAACTTTGATTTGAGTTGCTTTGTTAATCGAACATGGATGGCTTGTGTGCGGATGGCTTCCATGTTGACCCATGTGGTCGTTTAATTTCGTGGATATTTATATACTTATTGGTACATTGCTATGACAGGAAAAACTTGCTGCTGTGGCAGTAGAACTTGGGAGAGAAATTCGTGTATTTACCAATCCAGCAAGTTCACGAACATCAGATGAAGTGTCTGCTTCTAATGGTAATATGTTTATGTAAATGCTTGTTTCCATATGTAGCCAGATAAAATATTTTATAGATTTCATCTGGTTGGCATTCATATAAGACTTCTAACGATTTATCCTATTAAGTGTGTCCATAACTTATTTCATACTATCTGTTTTCTGCCAAGATGGAGAACTATAGTTGTTGGACTTTATGCTTGAATTTCTTGTATCTCATGTACTGTAATTGAACTCCAGACGAGGAACCAGATGATTTTTACGAGTTTACCCCTGAGGACTACGTCAGAACAATGGCAGACAGATTGGGAGGTAACATACATGTTGAGTCTTTTACTTTATCAACATCACTGTGACTGAATCCCATCACAAATTCTTTATGCGAATTTACTGTTTAACTTCTGGGATGCATTTTCTTTCTCTTGACCTTAATAGTAATTTCCTATCACTTTATGAAACTTTGAACAGCACAATCGCAAGTACTGAAGACTCGCAAAATCCGAGAAGCAGAGGCAGCAGCTCGCCGTGCAAGAATAACCAAGGTGCTTGACTATCATATAATATGTCATTGTTTCAATATCTTGCTTTCTCCACTTAAACCAAGTTTGTTCCTGGTTTCTTTCTTCTTCTTTTGAACCTTGGGTGGCTCTTCATCTCACTAGGTTTTGTCTGGTCCCTCGATAAGTGGATGTGGATGTATTTCCCTTTGTTTTTCATTAAATATTCATCTCGATGAGGGTTTGAAGTCTCTCTAACTTTTGGAGGTGATTAGTGGACAAGATACTTTTTGGTAGGTTGAGCAATATCATGATGCAATATGACACCAACTTGCTGGGTGATTTGATTCAACTTGTTGTATTGTTGATGCTTTACATGTGAACACTGGAGTTTCACTCCATCCAAATTATTCCAACCAATTGATCCTTCTGAGGGGGATAATTAGTATTCTCTTCGGAGCTTCCTCTATTCGTGGAAATATCTCTACTGGTTTGTCAATTTTTGAAACCAATATTAGAAGCAGTAAAGTAACTTGGTTAGGAGGGATTTGCTATCTTACTAGTTGTCAGAGGCACAGTTCCTTACAAGTTGCTATTTTATGTCGCCAGTTTTTTTTCCTTGCATTTAATTAAGGACATTTCTTGCTCATTCAACAAGATGGTCGGTGGCAAGCATCTCATCTCATACATTGTTTTTCCTCTGTGCTTTCACTTTGGTGCAGGCTGTGATTAGGGTCAGGTTCCCTGATAATTATATGCTAGAAGCAAAATTTCAACCATCAGAGACAATACAGGATCTAATGGATCTTCTCAAGAAAGTAGTTGCGCAACCAGAGTTGCCGTTCTATTTGTGTATGTGATTCTTATCTCTGAACATGTTTAATTATGAACATTTCTCACAAGACTTGTAGCAGTAATTGCCATTATTTTCCTCTCAATCCTATTGGTATGGTGTACATTTGGTATTAAAATAAGGGGGAAATGGTTTCTGTAATTTATGGTTTATATTTGGTTGTAAAATTAAAGGGAAAATGACTTCTATAAGTTCTGGTGTCTTATGACATTGAATTTCTTACCTGTGATGCACATCTTTTAGAAGACATCTTTTTCCCTATGTTATCATTGGTTTTGCATGCAGGGAATTTATTTCTTGAATATCATTTGTGCTTCAGATACCACTCCTCCAAAGGAGCGAATCAAGGATATGTCAAAGGATTTTTACTCAGCTGGCTTTGCTCCAGGAGCTTACATTTACTACTCTTATGATCTGCCAAAAGGTTTGCCCATTCTTGGCTAATATAGTGTTTATGATACTTGCATTTAAGTTATTTGGTTGCATCTTCGTCTTTATCTATTTTTATTTATTTTATGTGCTTCCGTGCATACTTTCGTCTCTTTGAGATTTCAAAATGATAGTAGTGACATGTCTCTACTGTAAGAACTCTAGACTTGATATTGGTTTTTGAAATTTAATTGGCCTTTTTCGCCATACTCTCATAAGTTCTCTGTAGCTCTACTGGAAGACCTCTAGTTTTTTATTATGGAAGCACTTCGAGTAGATATCCATGTCTTGTCTTTTTATTGTAGACATGTGTGATGATCATATTTTTTAAGGGCATTTTGTTATACTGCATGTATGGGGGACTTATTAAGCATGCAATTATGGCCGACACTGTTATATATTGTCTATTATTTGCTTGCAAAGAAGGCTCAAGAGGTAACAGGACTTTGGAATAGATTAGAGAGTTGGATGTGGCAACTTGAGAAGTAATCTGTTTTTATGATTGAAGTACACAAAGGAATTCCCAAAAGACTTGGTGATAATTCACTGCAGATCTTGCAATGTGATAGCTCATCCTAAATCAGCAGAAAGGCCGCATATATATTTGGATAGTTGGATAAAATGCTTTGCCTCTTAAATTTTAGCTTTTTATTGATTGGTCTTATTACTGAATAGATAGAAAGACCTAATATTATTTTGGGAAGGCGGAAAGAGTGCTTTGCCTCTAATATTTATTATTGCATGGATTGCTAATTTTTCTCTATATCGTTAGCAAAATATGACAATCCCTGCCTTATGGTTTATCCTCCTAATTTTTTTAAATCCTGGCATAGCCTTTAATGAAGCTTCTTTGTTATCAAACCCAACAGAGCTATCAGCAATTATAAACTAGTTTAGCAAAAGCTGTATACATGCTTCTCTTATAGCTGATTTGTGCATGATTTTTCAAACCCTGAAGTTCATGTTAACTCTTATTCTTTCTCACTGTACATGGTTTACGGTAGCATGTTATACTGAGTCTATAAATGCTGTCTTATGGTGACAGTTGCAGATTCAGATAGCATAGCTGCAAAGCCCTACCTCCGAGATGACATCTTATCTTTGGATGGATTGGATCTGCGACACAAACAAGGAAATCCTGTCAATTCGGAACAAGAATCTACTCGGGTGGAGGATATCCCTGCTACTTCCGAGCCGAAGCCTGTAGCCAAGAAGCCAAATAAGCCAAAGTGGCTCAAGTTATAGTACAGCTATGATGGTGAGTTTTTCTCATTTTATTGGAACTAGTTATCAGATCCCACCTCTTGTCTCTTGTTTTACTTGGCTATTTGCCCAAAAGTAGAAACACCTATTTTTAAATTGCTACCTTGCAAATGAAGATTGTTATCGTGTCAAAAAGATACTTGAGCATTCAGAATATTCAAACGGCTTCTAATTGGTTACTTCTAGGAGAATGAGATGGATGAATTCTTTGCTTGTGATTTGTCTGTTATGTATTCAAATTTGAGGCATTGCTTTTAGAATTTAGATTCAGTAGAGGAGAGTTGATTGCAGGTATTCGTAGAAGCTTTCAAACATAGAGAGACATGGATTAGGAGAATTGATTTGGAGCAAGACTTTGGGGAGGATCTAGGAAACTTACCAAACAAGAAACTGACTTCATGGATTTTCCGAAGGAAAATATGATAATGAACTTTCATACTTTACAGGAACATAGTATGCTGAAATGATTTGCTGAACTGACGCAGAGTTGTTGAGGACCTGTCAGTCTTATAACTGTTACATCTAGTTGACCTTCCAAATTTCTGATCCTGTGATTAATCTTCCTAAAGTATGCTCTTATAGCTTTTATCGATTCAGAAGGCATCTAATAGAGGGCTTGTGTATTTCTGTCTTCTGCTGCAGCTTGCAGGTATTGCCAGAAGCGAAACCCGCAATCCGAAGAGTGCCGACTAATCTTGCCATAGGTTGTGCTAAATATGTGGAAACTAAATAGGATCTGAGCTTCGACAATGTCATTGTAACTTTTGACTGTCAAAGTCGTGTACTTCTTTGCTGCAAAAAAAACTATATATACACTTATATATATCATTCATATATTGTCTTATTTGCATAGAATTTTCCAAATCTGTTCAATGCCCAGTACAGCAACACTTGAGGATGACGGCCAAATCATCCGCCTTACAGTTTTTTTTTTTTTTTTTTTTTTTGATGAGTTGAGCCTGAAACGGCTAGCGGACTACAAAACATGATCCATCCGCCTTACAGTTGACCATACGCATGATGTATACACATATAACCCTCGGCAACTGCATCATCATCGTCCAAATAGCACGAAGAACCGGCTCCACTGTAGATAGACATACCATAGAATTGTAGATCATATCTCTTGCCATTTTTGAATCAGTCTCCACAATTACCTCCTGAACTTCATTTTCTTTAGCCTATAAATCATGCCATTCAAGATTGCCAGAAGCTCTGCCTCAATGACTGAACTTACCATAACTGGCTACCCCATTGCCCAGACGGCAGTATCTTCATGTATCGGCCTCGCCTTTTGTATAGCCACAGCAGCAATAGCAGCAGACTGACTTGATGTTAGCAAAAACCGATGCTTAAAAGCTCTTATAAAATAAAATCTGGAAAATCAGAAACACAAGGATTAAGACATGTAAAATAAATCTGGCCTGGGAGGCGCGAGAAATCGCTGCCCTAAAAATCGAAGACGCCCCTCGTGCGGAGTTTATCGCCGTCCGATCTCCAAGGTACAACCTGTCGGCCTGATCTCATCGTTAGCACGATCCGGCGAGAACACACTTGAACCAGCACTGTCCCGTTGATTTTTATGAAAGGCTTTGAAAGAGAGCTTTTGTAGGTTGAGAAGTAGAGAAGAAGGAAGAAGATAGCTTGTAGAGAGAGCTTTCACTATGTAGAACTCTCAGGAGGAAGAAGAAGGATTTAAAGCATATTAAATGAGGGTAAATGACATGCTGCCATGTGTAGAAACCTCCTCTACACATGACAACCTTGGCAGTAAAGTTATGCCAAGTGTCAAAAACCAACGGTAATATCAAAGGGCATTTAAAACCCTTTTTTTAATATAATCTTAACAACAATCCCCCACAAAAAGGGATTAAAATGCCACAAAAAACACGATCGAGAAAACCGGAAAACATTATAGATATATTTAATCAACTTTTACTGCCCATCACGATTCTCTAATCAAAGTCTCTGCTGCCAAGTATTAAATTCTACATCCTACTGTTTTCACTTAGCTTTTTAGCAGTAGACACCATCCTATCACCATAGTAAAAGAACTGAAGCTTTGCAAGTAAAACCACTCATTAACTATGTTTGCTTTTAAGCACCGGTTTTTGATTTTATAAGAGCTTTTAAGCATCAATTTTATTTTACATCAGTTTCAGGAGATTCTTAGGAAAGTCCAAGTCAAAGAGACCAAATTCTCTGAGGAATTCAAGGTCTCTTGTCTTTTAGATAAACTCCCCCTTCTTGGACGGGTTTTGCTAAAAACTTGATCCATAAACAAGAAGACATGACTTTAGCTCAAGTTCTCAACTCTATTAGGATAGAAGATCAACATAGGGCCAAAAACCCTAGAGTCAAACCCTTCTAAGCCAAAGTCAATGTGACTCAAAAGTCCACAAACCAAAACCAAAAATTCAAGCAAAAAATGAAACCTAAAGCCAACCATTTTAAGATCACCCAGAACCACCCAAAAACCCAAAGCCATGAGTCCAAAGGTAAGTTCTGCTTCATTTGTGGGAGATCCAACCATCTCGCCAAGGACTGCTACTATAAGAGGACAAAACCCTATAAGCCAAGAGCCCCCAAGCCTCAAGCTCATGTGATTAAAGTTGAGGATCCATCCTTCCGGTCTGGACCTTCTATCAACCTAACTTCTTTTACCAGTTTAGATTGGTGGTTTGATTCAGGAGCAAATGTACATGTGTGTAACGATCGTTCCTGTTTCTCCACCTTCCAGGACTCAAGTGGAGGAAGTGTGACCTTAGGCAACGATACTTCAGCACAGGCGATGGGTCGAGGGCGAGTGGACCTGAGGATGACATCAGGGAAGCTGCTATCTCTCCATGATGTGTTGTTCGTACCAGGGATTAGGAAGAACTTAGTTAGCGACTCTCTCTTAGTCCAGAGAGGCTACAAGATTGTACTAGAATTCAACAATGTTGTAATCTCCAAAGAAAACCTTTTTATTGGAAAAGGTTATCTTTTTGAAGGCTTGTTTAAACTGAATGTACAAACAAATGTTAATGAAAGTGCATTTTCATCCTCATCCAACATTGTTCTAAATGTATGTGATTCACCCATGTGGCATGCACGTCTAGGACATGTACACCTAGATAAGATTAGGCGCATGATGCATTTGAGCTTGATTCCAAAATCTAACTTGGACCTAAAATCCAAGTGTGAAATTTGTGTGGAATCAAAGCAAACCAAGAAGCCTTTCAAAGGCGTAAAGAGAGATTCCATTTTATTAGAGGTTATTCACAGCGATGTATGTGATTCTTGTAGAACTCCCACCCGAGGTGGCAACCGGTACTTTGTTACCTTCATAGATGACTTCTCTAGATTCTGCTATTGCTATCTTCTTAAGACCAAGGATGAGGTCCTAGATAGGTTCTTAGTTTACAAGGCTGAAGTAGAAAACCAACTAGATCGTAAGATCAAGATTCTTAGGTCTGATCGAGGTGGTGAGTACACATCTTCCTCCATGACCCTCTTCTGCCAGGAGCATGGCATTATAAATGAAGTCACTGCTCCTTATTCCCCTCAGTCAAATGGAGTGGCTGAAAGGAAGAACAGAACTCTTATAGACATAGTTAACGCCATGTTAATAAGTTCTGGTCTATCTGAAAGCCTGTGGGGTGAAGCCCTCCTGACTGCTTGCTTCGTTCTTAACAGAGTTCCATTCAAGAATGAAGACAAGACCCCATATGAACTTTGGAAAGGAAGGGCACCTAACCTTAACTTTCTTAAAGTGTGGGGGTGTCTAGCTAAGGTTAGCATTCCTGAGCCTAAACGTAGGAAGTTAGGGCCTAAAACCATAGATGTTGTCTTTGTTGGCTATGCTCAAGGAAGCAATGCCAATAAGTTTCTAGTGATTAATTCTGGAGTAAGCGACATCTCTAACAACACAATGATTGAAGCCAGAGATGCAACTTATTTCGAGAATACCTTTCCTTTTAAGTCTCCTATTCTGAGACAGCCTAGTATTGTTCCTTCTCCCTCTTCTTCTTCTCTTTCTCCCCGTGTGTCTGACCCAGAACCAGAATTGAGAAGAAGCAAAAGAGTTAGGTTTCAAAAGGATTTTGGTGATGATTTCCACGTGTTTTCTGTAGAAGGCGATCCTTCCACTTATGCAGAAGCCATGCATTATGTAGATGCTCCTTTTTGGGAGGAAGCTATTCAAAGTGAGTTTGATAGCATTCAACAAAATAAAACTTGGATTTTAACAGATTTGTCTTCTGGCTTTAAAACAATTGGTTGCAAATGGATCTTTAAATGGAAATTTAAACCTGATGGTTCCGTTGATAGATTCAAAGCTAGATTAGTAGCTAAAGGATTTTCTCAAAAGAAAGGTTTTGACTATTTTGATACGTATGCGCCAGTTAGTAGCTTTACTATTTTACGGATTTTGATTGCTTTAGCATCGATTCATAAGCTTTTCATCCACCAGATGGATGTCAAGACCGCTTTTTTGAACGGAGATTTAGACGAAGAGATTTATATTGATCAACCCGAAGGATTTGTAGTTAAGGGCCAAGAAAACAAGGTTTGCAAATTAGTTAAATCCTTGTATGGCTTAAAGCAAGCCCCTAAATAATGGCATTTAAAATTTAATAAAGTTATTTCATCGTTTGGTTTTCAAATTAACGATTTTGATAAATGCTTGTATTATAAACCTGTTTTGGATGGTATCTTGTTTTTATGTTTGTATGTCGACGATGTTTTAATTTTTGATTCATCGATGGAGTTGGTTAATGAGGTTAAAAGTTATCTTTTGAGTAACTTCGATATGAAGGATTTGGGTCAAGCTGAAGTCATTCTAGGAATGAGACTTATTAGGAATAATGATTCGATTATTTTGAGCCTTTCTCACTTCATTCGCAAGATGCTTGACAAGTTCAAATATTCTAATCTTAATCCTGTAGTTACTCCTTATGATTATAGTTCCAAACTTTTCAAGAACTTAGGAGATCCTGTGTGCCAACCTGAGTATGCTCAACAGATAGGATCTTTAAGGTATGTGGCAGATCATGTCAGACCTAATATTTCCTATGTTGTGGGTAGACTAAGTAGGTATACAAGCAATCCTAGTAAAGAGCATTGGGTTGCTTTGACTAGGATATTCCGCTATCTTATAGGCACCGTTGATTCATCCTTAGTATATACAGGATATCCAGGAGTCTTAGAAGGATACTGTGATGCCAATTGGGTCACAGATTCAGTAGATGTGAAGTCCACCTCAGGATATGTCTTCCTTCTTAGCGGTGTTGCCGTTTCTTGGAGTTCAAGAAAACAAACTGTGATAGCTCGAAGTTCTATGGAATCAAAATTGATTGCACTTGACACTGCATGCATAGAAGCCAGATGGCTTAAAGATCTATTGACAGATCTACCATTCATCATAAGCCATTTTCGGCTATATCATTACATTGTGATTCACAAGCTACTATAGAATTAGTGAATCAAGTGAACACCAATAGGAAAATGGACAGGCATATGCTCATGAGATACAAGTCTGTTAAAAGCATGCTAGAAAATGTGATCACATTAAACTTTGTGAGATCGGAAAGGAATTTAGCCGATCAGTTGACTAAAGGCCTTTCAAGGACCTTTATTTTAGAATCATCGAGGGGGATGGGTCTAAAGCCCACATAGATGTCACCAACGGTGGATCCCTACCTTGTGAGTGGATTCATCCATGAATGAGGTTCAAAGGGTAACAACGAAGCTGTTGATGTGGCGTGTGAGAAGCACCAAATTATAAATATATTTAGGAGTTGCTACTCCAACCCCATCCCTATGGTGATAGGTGCTTCATGTGACGATTAGGTTGAGGATATCTCTTAATGGGTCCAATGCAGAAATTCTTCTGAAAGGTGTGCGCCGTCACGGGCACCTTTAGAGGACTCACCTAAGTGAGAGTCATCGTGACGCCGGATTATGGGATCTAAGCAAATCCCCAGAGCTCTCATGAGAATCAAGGAAGCGCATGGCCATGATAGCGCTGACCCGCAAATAGAACCAATAGCACTCTCCCTACTGTGTGTTTGTTTGTAAAAGATCGATCAAAGAGGCATAGTTCAAGACCTAGTCCACCATGGTCTCTCGGTCCAATACACTCATGACTAAGTGCAGGTTCAAACCCAAAAGGTATTTTGCATGATGCACAGTAAAAGTTGATTAAATATATCTATAATGTTTTCCGGCTTTCTCGATCGTGTTTTTTGTGGCATTTTAATTCCTTTTTGTGGGGGATTGTTGTTAAGATGGTATTAAAAAAAGAGTTTTAAATGCCCTTTGATATTACCGTTGGTTTTTGACACTTGACATAACTTTACTGCCAAGGTTGCCATGTGTAGAGGAGGTTTCTACACGTGGCAGCATATCATTTACCCTCATTTAATATGCTTTAAATCCTTCTTCTTCCTCCTGAGAGTTCTACATAGTGAAAGCTCTCTCTACAAGCTATCTTCTTCCTTCTTCTCTACTTCTCAACCTACAAAAGCTCTCTTTCAAAGCCTTTCATAAAAATCAACGGGACAGTGCTTGTTCAAGTGTGTTCTCGCCGGATCGTGCTAACGACGAGATCAGGCCGACGGGTTGTACCTTGGAGATCGGACGGCGATCAACTCCGCACGAGGGGCGTCTTCGATTTTTAGGGCAGCGATTTCTCACGCCTCTCAGGCCAGATTTATTTTACATGTCTTAATCCTTGTGTTCCTGATTTTCCTGATTTTATTTTATAAGAGCTTTTAAGCACCGGTTTTTGCTAACACTTGAAACATATGAAAGCATCTACTTGAATAACAAAGTCTGCTGGATTCCTTTCTTCTCTCACATGCACCTGATTCCTCTCCAAAATCTCCACAACCAGCCTTACGCACCTTGTCAGCCAAAACGCGAGCAGTATCTCCATGCCCATCTTTCCTTCTCCCATTTTCACCTTGATTTGAGGACAGAATTAACCGATCTAAGTAGTCCAATTCGTACTGCATGTCACAATCAGAAGAACTCAACACCATATTCAATACTTGCTGGCCTGGGCATGAGCACAGTCAAAAAGCGCATGCATAATGCTTTCAGTTTCACATACACATCTAGGACAATATTTATCGAATAGAATCCTTGTTTTCCAAAGCATATCTTTCACAGCCAACTTCCTCTTGCAAAGTTTTCCAGATGAAATGCTTAATCCGGGGCCCTGCGAGCATTTTCCAAACATTCATCCTCCATACACTTACCTCTTCCCACCTCCTGGCCTTAACCTTCTTTTGTATGACAAAGTTATAAGCAAGATGCAGTAGTACATTACACCAGATCTGTGCAAGGACTATCGGCAGCTATCCACTGTGTTAATTGGCATTCTAACAGTCTCCTCTTCTACCAAACAGGGATGCCCAAAAGCCAGCAACACTGTCATACTTGCTATTTATTGGTTTCTAATGAAATCCGAATCGGATCGGTTTGAGATGAACTAAAACACCATTGCGATGAACATGGTTTGAAGTTTCGGCTGATCTTGATCCTAAACTCTGAAACGTATCGGGCTTTGGCACATGCTGATCCAAAATTGGGATCCGAAATCACTAAAACAAAACCATTTTGAGCCGAAACAAGTGAAACGTATCAGCTTTTTGTTTGACCAAAATTGATACCGATGCCGAAACTTGGATTGAAAGAGGTGTATTATTGTAAATCCTCGAACGGACAACGACAGAGACCACCAATATGTCAACGATAACACCAGAGGTTGACCCATCGGACGGCTATAAAATAGGAACTCAATCGGACGGTCTATACCAATCCGACAGCTCGTATCTGACAAGTTTTAACAATCATCCCCGTGGATCTGGATTTAATCATGGTGGGGCCCTCGATTGTCACCGCTTCGCGGCAGCCGGACATTTTTTCTTGGACTCTTACCGATAGATGCCTCATGAATCATGACCCCCAACTGTCTATTACTATAATATAAAGGAGAGGGGGCTAAGTGTAAACAAATCCTCATTCGCTAAGGGGGTGTTTGAAACCGTCATGGGGGATCCGTGGGATGGGGGACGCGTGGATCGCGGGATCCGTGTATTTGGATCTCGGATTTGGATCCCGCATTTCAGGGATCAATTCGAGCGGACGCCGCGAGTGAGATCCGCCCCCGCACATACCATCCCACATGTATCGCGGATCCCACGCGGGCCAAACGGGGGGTGGGGGGGTTTGCTCATACAAAAAACTCATGCTTAGAAGTTCTTGTGATGAGTTTTGAATAGTTTTTCTAATCCACCAAAACTCTTGTTTCATCGGTTTTTAGAGAACCTTTCAAATCAATGGATTTAGCATGGGCTAGAGATGTCTATTTCAATTCCCCCTGATGCAAAATATAATATTTGTCAGGTAATACTAATCATCCTGGAAGAGAGTCATCTGATATAAGTTGAACTCCTCTCTTTTATTATTCTATAAGAAATTGATATTTCTTTCTTATTTAATTTGTGAAGGATAAACTTTTCTTTATGTATATATGGATATAAAAGTAATTTGAATATTCAAAAGAACCCATTAAGCATAAGTTTTGGATGGTCATATTAATTCCTTAAAAACCTATCTTGTTAAAAAAAAACCATAATCTTTATGACAATGTAACCACCAACCCCACCTCAATAACCACCCAATAACTCCCTCCCACTAAACCCCCTCAATTTAGAATTATCATGACACATAGGCGCCACATAGGCTCCACCTAGGACATTCTCCCGTCACGTAGGACAACAAAAGTTTCACTTATAATCATAGTCTCATATAAGAATAACTAGTAAGTCCCCCTGCCATATGACAGGGTAACCACCTTCTCTTTCCAACTCCCTTAATAACTCCTCAATAACCCCCATTAACTTCCTTCCCTCCCCTATTATCCTCTCCATGTAGGATAATCCTCTCCACATAAGTTCCACATAGGACAACATGTTTGTTAAGTTATAACCATCTCTCCATATAAGGATGAAGATGCAGATTTATACAACGAGGGTGACTTGATGTCAAATTCCTCGTGTTGACGGTTGAACTAGAACCAGGAACGTAATTTCAGGAAATATAACAGGCCTTTATGCATAAAAGCCACATCCTTGTTTCATAAATCTCATATGAAGAGGGGCCAAATTGAAAACATCCTGTTTTTTTATGGAATTTTTTCAATCTTTTTTCCCCGTTAATTTCGGTGGTTGGTAAGGAGGGGGTAGGTGAGACCAGTGAAAAAAGAAGTTAAAATCTTGCGAATAAAGAGCGGAGAGGATTCAACTCCTCCACTCTAAACCCTACTCCAAGATCGAGCCTCGGGGGTACGCTTTGCTTCTTAATTCTCTTTTGTTCTTTTGATTCGCGTTCTTTAATCGCCTCATGATCCTATTGTCGATTGGATCCTTTCGATCTGTAATCTTTGTTTTGTGGAGTAAGTGATCAAGAACTGATTTTTTTTTATTGGTTTGGAATGTTTCGGGTTTCTTGTGAGATCTTAGAAGCTGCATAGTGTAAGCGAACTTGATCCCAGTCTGATCGGAATGATATTGAGAGACTTGGGAACTGAGATTTTTGGATTCTCGATGAGAGATTTATAAGCTGCTGGAGTCTTTTAGGACCAAATTTAATGATCATTGTGGCAGTAGCGTTGACCCCCAGCATCTGGGACGTCAAGATGGACAGTTTGATCTTGGATGGTTTAGATGGTCTAAAACGTCTTGTGTCGTTTTTTTTATTTATTCAAAGGATGTTTTGGTATTGGAATGATATGGTATTAAGTTTTCTTGTTCATAAAACATGCACAGGGATACGAAATCGTTGGATAAGCTATGTCGACAGAATCGAGTGGCACGTTCACACCATCAAGGTACAACTCGATTGAGGGGAACAGTTTTAGGAGTGATTCTTTTGCAGAGGAGAAAGAACTAGAGGTACTGGAGACTGGGTGTCTCTCCATTATCGTGCTTGGTGCTTCAGGAGACCTCGCTAAGAAGAAGACGTTTCCTGCTCTTTTCAACCTTTTCCGGCAGGTTTGTTGGATCCCATTTAGTTGTCGACACTTGTTGCATTTTATTCTTTCATAATATAGTGGAAATGGACATAATGAACCATCCGAACATTGCAGCTTCTTTTGTTATCTTGTAAAATAATCTTGAGCTTTGAAGGCATATATTGAGCACATGGTACTTTAGAAAGACCTCTCCGCACTATCAGCCCTTGACACAAATTCGTGTGTACTGTTTTGATTTATACCTCGATGGAATTGCATATAGATCCAGGATATCGAAAGTGATCCTTGAGTGATATTCCTTGGTAATTTGTTTTGATTCTAGTGCCACTGAAATTGCATTAAATACGCTATTTTTAGTACCTTGATTTCCAACACTTTCATTGCTTAGTATGATGCTAAATTTTAGTCATATAAAATCATCTTGGAGGCAAGTAGATTGTGTTGTGGAACATATTCAGCTAGATGAGTCAGATTTCAATGGCATAGATGGATACGCATATAAAAGTCTTCTGTGATAGTCATCCATTTTGCAATTTTTCATTCAGTTCAAAATTGTTGTGTGGTCTTATTTGCATTTTATGTTGCCATAGAATTTGTCACTGACGTACCTGTACCTTCTGATCAATTTCGTAGGGATTCTTACACTCTAATGAGGTCCACATATTCGGATATGCCCGGACAAAGATGTCAGATGATGAGTTGAGAACTCGTATCCATGGGTAAGGATTCTGTTATGAGGTTTTACCTTCTTCGCTGTCTTGACATTTTGGAGATCACTAGTAAAATTATACATATATTTGTGTGGGTGTTTTATTCATAGTATCCATGTTACACTAATATAACTTAAGAAAATCAAAAGGAGAATTACCTTTTAAGTGATAATTTGAATAAAAATTATGTATCAGTAACTTCATCTGTCTGGTAAAAAAAAAATTATGCATCTTGTTATTGGTCATTTGTGTTGAGTTCGGTGTGGATCTCTACGTACACTCCAAGTTTTGTTTACTGTATTATCCAACTTTTAGTTGTTTGAATTTGAGAAAATGCATTTATTTAGTAGCCCACATGGATTAGTTCCTACATAATTCTCCTCAGGAATAATGCTTTTGTATGGTGTTTCACTGCACCATTATCAGTTTACAATTGAAAACAAGCTATGATCCTATAGTTGTGATGGCAGTTAACTCGTGCAAAATTGTTGTGCAGCTACCTTAGTCATGGGAAGGGGTCTTCATCTGAGCTGTTAGAAGATCTGTCCAAGTTTTTGCAATTGGTAAATTCATCATTTGTCATTCTTAGCCTCTGGCTCCTTTAAACTTTGGTAACTGAAAAGGGTCTGAACCATAACTTTGCAGATCAAATATGTTAGTGGTTCTTATGATAGCGCAGATGGTTTCAAATTTTTGGATAAGGAAATATCTGAGCATGAGTCATCGAAAAACAGTCAGCCAGGAACATCTCGCAGACTATTCTATCTTGCACTACCTCCTTCTGTTTACCCTTCTGTCTGCAACATGATTAGAAGCTACTGCATGAATCAATGTAAGCTTATCCTGAAATTTCTATTTAAATTTTAAAAAGGAAAAATTTTCAGCTCATTTGTGCTTAAACTAGAGTTACTTGCTCAGGGCTTGCTCATGATAATCTGAATATTGGTACTACTATGTATGCCTCCATTATTCTGTGTGTAGTGTAAATTGTCTGATCTTTTAGTAAAGAAGCTTATGACAGAGCTAGGGCCTTTTTACTCAATTAGCTCACAAGTTTCAAAGACTGGATTTATACATTGCCAAATGGCTGCTCTTAGTAGATCATGGCGGCAGCTGTATGACCTGTGGGCAACATGTCAGCAGTAGGTTTAGCAGCTATTGAAGTAGCACCCTTTGTACTGATGATGCCAATGTATAGGTATTGTATTTTCCTGGTTGTTCAACATAGAAACAAGTCGGCAACCTTGAGTTTCTTCATGATCTGTTTGGATATTGCAGTTTCATTTTTCTTCAATTTAATACAAAAAAAATCTCTTTGAAGGATGATAAAAGCACTTGTATTTTCATGTAACCACATATTCTTCATATTACTACACCTTTTACTAAGCTTGGCAAGACAATTGTTGTACATCTTTGACTTTGAGGACATTTTCATGCATACCATGCAAATGCAAATCGATTCCCATTCCTATCACGTGTCGATAGTCATAGTGTTCTCTGCCGAATTATAGAAAGATTAGGAAGTTACATGTCAAAAGTAGAAAGATACAAAGGAATCAAAACTACAGCCAATTCTCTCGAGTAATGATCTGCATGGTTGCTTTTCCAAAAGACAAGTCCCCTTCTTTCTTATAATTTCTTTGAAATGGTCCTTACTTTCGAACTTGTATGATTCAGCTGAAACTTGTGAGCATAGTGTCGTCTCCGTCCTCCATTAGTTTAATAGCACTTGAGCTAAATGCTATTTGGAAATCATTACATAAAATATGCAAATATTTCTTTTTCCAGCTGATCTTAGTGGATGGACTAGGATTGTCATCGAGAAACCTTTTGGCAAGGATCTGAGCTCTGCAGAAGAACTGAGTGCGCAGCTTGGGGAGTTATTTGATGAGCATCAGCTGTACCGTATTGATCACTACTTGGGAAAGGAGTTGGTGCAGAATTTGGTACGTCTGACTAATCAGTATATCGTATTTGTATTTTTACCATTTACTGATTGCTTTTGTCTTTGATTTACATTTGCAGTTGGTGCTTCGCTTTGCCAACCGGTTCTTTTTGCCTCTCTGGAATCGTGACAATATTGATAATGTACAGGTGATTATCGTTCCTTTGGTGTTGAAACTCGCTCAAATGTGGGTGGATATAAGTAGAATCTGAAAAGCTGATACAAGACAATGCAATATACTTTTGTGGTTATCTTCACTAAATCATGGTTCCCTTCTGAGAATGCCACATTCCTAAATCTAATTACAACAAATCAAAAAACAAGAAACCAAGTCTAGTGCTAAGATACGGGAGAGGAGGACAACCAGAGCAATAAATAAATAGAACCAAAGAAGGGTACATTCCCTGGAGATGGCGAAACCTGTAGATTCACTAATGATAAGCATTGAATTATGTTCAATCAACAATATCAGTACTTTCTGTTGCTCACAGGAGCTTCAATTGTGCATGCAAGATAAAATTCCAAGAGATGGTTGATTAGAAGATCATGTTAGCTGCAATTTGTTCATACTAAGAAAGTTTCAAGATATCGAATTGAAAATACAAGTGTGGTATCTTATCATCTTGTCTCTTTTTTCATGTCACTCCCGTTGATCACGCCTATTTTGCAGATTGTTTTCAGGGAGGATTTTGGAACTGAAGGACGTGGAGGATATTTTAATGAATATGGGTGTGTTACCAATTTTGTACTCAACACTTTTTTTTCCTGAAGGAATTGTGCAATTGCTTTATGAGAAATCATCTCAAGCAAACTTAATGCAAATGAAATATGTCCCACTAAAATCAGCTTCATGTTACATAAGTTCAGATGATTCTTCTCTTTTGATGGCTACAAAGCCTGTTTGTTTGTGAGGTAAAAATTGACCTTAATAAGTTAAAAGCTCTGGATTTCAAAATATTTGTTGACCAATACGATTGTTATAGAAACTACTAATCTATTCTTCTGGACATGACGTAATATATCTTCCCAACTTGAATTTAAACCAGTCCATGAGTCCTCCAGGGCATGCAATGTGGCTTCATCTATTTGCCTTGTTATTGAACTTGAGCACTCATCTGTTGGCCATAAATCGGTTCAAACAATTCATGTCTACTTGTACTACGTATTTGTAACTTTTGTTTTTGTTCACGAGTAAATTGACGAACTCGTGTATTGATGCATTTGCAGAATAATTCGAGACATCATTCAGAATCATCTAATGCAGGTAAAGCAAATGCATCTACATTCACTTTTATTGCAACAAACTGCTGAACTTCTGCATCGAGATTCTTGTTAATGCACTTACAGCATTAAACTTTTCCTTTTTTGTATTGTTTTGGCGTTAAACTTTCCTTGCTCGTATGCTTCGTATGATTATGTTGCTCTTCATAGTTGTTATGCCTTAATGTAATTCACACGGTCTTAATCTTCCTATGATTTTAAGTGCATGGCTCTCATAATGGAATGAGAAGTCCTTGTAGCTTACTACTCTCTAAAAGCAATGTACAAATTGTCCTCTGACTCAAATTAGATGAATGCGTATGTGGCAGTCAACCATGTGCTAGTAGACATACTGCTTTCTGGGAACATGGTTCAGAGTTTATTTGATTGCAATTGCAATAGGAAATTGTTTCTCATTTCTGTGGTGTAAAAAAACGGAGGATACTCATAAGAGAACAGTAAGAGTATTATCTCTGCAACCTATTCATGATGATTGCCTAGATTACTTGATGCTAATGTTACAAGTTGTCCTTCAGGCTTCCATTTATACTTCTTGCCTTTAGCTACTTATCTATGTTCTGCAGGTTTTTTGTTTAGTTGCGATGGAGAAGCCTGTTTCTCTCAAGCCTGAATACATACGGGATGAGAAAGTTAAGGTAGTCTATGTTTCTCTTTGCTACTAGATAAAAATGCACAGCTGCTAGCTTTCTTCTTTCAGTTGCCCTGCATACCAAGATAGGAAATATGATAGGACCTTATTCCTCTGGCTTTCACCTCTATTGTTTTTCCGTCAAATTTAGGTTCTCCAGTCAGTCCTTCCTATTAACCTTGACGAGGTTGTTCTTGGACAATATGATGGTTACAAAGATGACCCAACAGTTCCAGATGGATCAAACACTCCAACTTTTGCTACTGTTGTTTTGCGGATACATAATGAAAGATGGGAAGGTCCGTTCCTCAGTATTACTGAGCAAAATTTGAATAATAAATATATCATTTTTTCTATTTATTCTAGATTTTACTAAAAACAGATGAGTCTGTAGAATTTTATTGCCACTGTATGTCGAATATGTTTCTGTAGCATCTTGCACTTCTTGCTTCCACTCTCATGCTTTCCTTTTCAGTAGCTCCATTGATGATATTAAATCATCTATCTGCAGGTGTACCTTTCATAATGAAGGCAGGAAAAGCTTTAAATTCAAGGAAAGCCGAAATTCGTGTCCAATTCAAGGAGGTTCCCGGTGATATATATAAATGTAGTAGGCTTCTCATCCTTGAATATAGCTCTTAATTTGACGATGTTCCTGGTCATTTCAGTCTGGCAGGTCTACTGTATGAAATGGTTTTATCTTGCATCAAGCATAAAAGCATTAAATGGGTTGCAGTTAATTTTGTTATGATTACCCTACGAATTTTAGAGGTATTATATGATGTCCGCCTCTTTGTTGAAGATGACCTCTATGCCCACTGCTCTTGTTGTCGCTGCACTTTGTATTTTGCCTTTCTCTGATGAAATTTAAATATGACTATCTTTTTACATGGGTTATCTTGGGAATGCTCGTCCTCTGTCCACATAGTTATCACCAAAACTTTTTCTTTGTGGTGTTTTCTATAAAACTCTAACTAGCAACTCTTGCCTCCTCATGCAGTTTTGCAGATACTATTTCCTTTGTTTTTCAATCTAAATGTACTAAGACTATGTAATTTTTCTTGAGCAATACTTGATACCACTTGAACTGCTTCCACAGGTAAAAAGCAAGGAAGAAATGAATTTGTTATTCGTCTGCAGCCATCAGAGGCCATGTATATGAAACTAACAGTATGTGCCTTACTAGCAGTACATTCGTCATAGAAGTTATTGGACATTTCTTGATGTAGATAATAGATACTAGTTTGATGTTTTATAGAGCAGTTGAATTCTCTAGGAATGGCTCATGAAATAATTTTTGTGTTAGAAATGGTGATGAATTTGGAATTCTATTTGGCTAATTTACATTGTGAATATGCCTACAAAGCAACATTTTTTGGTAGAATGGCTCATATCTGGATGATTAATTGGTTGAAAGATGAAATTATAAACCTATGTCTGGATTTCTTATTGAAATATTCAAAAGTGTGAGCATTTGATTTATTTGGTTTTGTTCACAGGTCAAGAAGCCTGGACTTGAAATGTCTACCATACAGAGTGAACTAGATTTATCTTATAGACAACGGTATCAAGACACCATAATTCCTGAGGCATATGAACGACTAATTCTTGATACGTATGTTCTTGTTCTCTTATTCCATGACTTTTCAGAAATTTGTGTCGGTAGGTCACTGTTCATGTATAAATGTGACTTATACATATGAACTGTCAGGATATTTGATGGAAAATCATCAGCTGATATTGTTTATTCTAATAGCTGCTTCTGTACCCTGTTCCATGGATCCATCCTCAAACTGGGTAGTATCTAGTAGGAATATGTGGAAAAAGGTGCAAGTAACAAGCTTGAAAGATTATGATGATCTATTGCTGATTATGGGAAGTAAAATATACTTTTAAGGGCTGGAGACATCTTTATTAAGGCCTTTGGTTCATGCACAGTTTTCAGGTTATCTACCTTTTTTTCTTTCTTTCTTTCTTTTTTTTATTTGGATGCCAGAACCAGGCACGAATTCATGGAGAGCTGATTTCAGCTGATTACACGCTAAGAAACATAGGATTACATTCTCTATAGGTTGATCCCAGTTTAAGTGGCTTTTTCTGACTTCGAGGAAACATATTAAGATTTTTTCTTGCACTTAACTTTCAGTAACCTTTATGGATATAGCCGTTGTGTGTTAAGTACTACTTCGATGTTTTGTGGTTTAATTTGTCTGTGGATCCACTAGACTATTTACCTCTGCCACTTCCTTGATGCATCTATATCTTTTGGAGAAGCAAATAAACGTTGGCTCTTCATGTACTACTGAGAGCAATCATTAGCATGGTGCTGCCTAACATGATTCATTGAGCTTGAGGTGGCCTTCACTTACCAACATCCTTTTTGCAGAATCCGAGGAGACCAGCAGCATTTTGTGCGCAGGGATGAGTTAAAGGTATATTAGTTATCCCTGAGTCAACATAATGGACTCTAGCTTCTTATTTTGCTTCTCATTATGGACATTTTTTTCTATCCAGTAACTATCTCAGTTTACGCTTTATAGGCTGCAATGTGCATTAGAATATGCTGCCTATCTATGTAGATGATTAATAAGCTACTCAAATGAGATTTGATTTCTGTTGCACCAATTTTGTCTTCTGACGAACAGGCAGCATGGGAGATCTTCACACCATTATTACACAGAATCGATGCGGGTGAGTTGCACCCTCTTTCTTACAAACCAGGCAGCCGTGGCCCAGTCGAAGCAGATGAGCTGCTCGCCAAAGCAGGTTATGTGCAGACACATGGATACGTGTGGATACCGCCTACCTTGTAATTATTGGTGATGTTGCTTGGATCCATAATTAACTTGGTGAACTGGTGTTGGCACCACGTATCTATGTATGATCAAAATAATCCCCTTCTTAACCAGTTTAGAGTCAAAAAACTTCATAAGATGCGGCAAATAGTGCCTTGCTTGTACTAGATCAAGTGAGTTCTGGTATGTATGAAGAGGAATAAATGTTGTTGTTCTGTATCGAGAGTATAAATGGATCCATGTTGTCTTACTGAATGTTTCCAATGTATTAGCAAGTAGGAATGTGGTGGTGTAGAAGATGATACTGCGAGGAGTATAATTAGATAAACATAGAACGCTTTCTTGAAATAAAGAGGGGGGGGGGGGGGGGGGGGGGGAAAGTAGAGGTTTTTGTTTTTTGAATGTCTCAAGTGAAGCTTAAATTGGGCTGCATAGAAATACAGAATTTATCTTGGCCACATGCTCTTCTTGCTATAACAGAGGAGGCCTGTATTCTGGGACCATATAAACAGTAAGCATGAATCATGAGGCAATAATATTACAACACTGCTTGCTTGCATTGCTCCAAACTATTCTTCTTCAACCTCCACCTTGACCAAGAAAATCATAGATCCAAACGACAGGCCGCCGCAACATTAGTTCATGTGCCAGCCTAAATCTAAGCTTTCTTTCACTTGTCATCTACTAATCATCTGCCAGCCTAAATCTAAGCTTCACTTATCTTCTTCTCCAAAGATTCTCAGCAGCTGAATTGAATTCTTTTTTGGTAAATGGTCAATACTTATCAAGTCTGTAGCCATTGAGGATGCATACAGCTAGATCTATGAATTATACTCATCATTGTCCACCACAAAGGGGGCAATCATTCACTTCCTGAGAAACGAAAAAGAAGGAATACAAACAAATCAAATCCTTTATGTGACTTTTAGATAATCTCATTTGTATGGACTTGGGAGTTTCTATCCAGGAGCAGGCAAAGGGTCAAGGTGTCAGAGCCCCTTCCCCCACTCTTGTGCTATTGTTCACTCAATGCCCAACATCACATTTGCTATGGAATGGGCCAATATCCTGAGTATTATGGAGTCTCTCTCAAATGCCAGGAACCAAAAACAGAGTATGGTCATGCATGTAAGACTTCACTTACATGTGCTCGTCAACAGCTTAGAGTCATCTTTCTTATCTAGTTCATTTATTGAGAAGCCTTCCCTAAGAATATTTTCTTCAAACTGGGCTCAGTACTAGCTTCAAAATTTTAAACCACGAGTGGTGGATCCATCCATCATCCATGGTTGGATAGTGCAGTAGGGACTACAATATAGTACAATACAGTGAACCTAAGAGTTTGGGGAAAAAAGAGAGGACCACATGAAAACTCGCTCACATGGCTAGGCACATGAGCTCTCATGCTTCAGGACAAGGAGAGCTGCACATTGATCCCCATCACCCTTATGTCACAAATCTATTGTTTTTAATGAAGTTAACATAATATCAGAGCATAGGTCGAGATTTGAACCCCGCTCCGCTCCTTAAATACAGTTTTTTTCATGATCAGTTAAACCCACGTTGAGGAGAAGTGTCAGACTAGCTAGGAAATTAATATTTACGAACTCACATCTTCCTCTCAGCTTTTAGAATGAATTTGAAAGTTAACAATTACCTTTGGCTAAAATAAATTTGAAAGTTTGGTTGAGATTTGGTTGGGTGTCATCAATTTCGAATCTGCTTCGTTCACTCATACCCCTCAGGATAGGAACTCCATAACAGATTCTATAGCTTGTTTCTGTCGTAAAGCAAGTTCCAAACTGTTTTGGACTCGTGCGGATGGTTTTAATGTTATTAGCAGTTTGATGTAATCTAATCAAAAAAAAAAATTTTGAAAGTTTGGGGTGGGGAGGAATTAGTTGGTGAGGGACTAGTGGGGGAGGGGTGGGGAGTGAACAATGATTTTTGTTGTTGAGCAATGTTCCATCATGCAAATAATCAAAGCCACATGGTTGTGGCAGTTGCCTCTTTGGCTGTACAGATGTATTTATTATAACTAACCAATCATGTGAGCTCCCCTATAATAAACACACTTAGGAGAAGTCACCATCATTGTAAACAATCTTTTCCTCTAAATCTTATAAACAAGTCTAGTACATGAGAATCAAAATACTCTTTCAATATCCTATTTGAAGAATAGTTGGTCATTGCATGGAATTCATAATGGGCATCCTCATAGCCCAAGTTCTCTATAAAAGGGGCATCAGGGTGCTGCTTTCCAAGGCACAAGCAACTAACTTTGCTTTAAGTATTTGGTCTAGAGAGAGAAAGAGAGGGTTGTGTGTGAGAAACAAGTGAGAGGAAGAGGAGAGATGGTGTGCAAGGTGGAGGAGTCTAGACTTAGGAGGCAGGAGAGCATGAAGAAGAAGCTACATCATGAGGATGAGGTGAAAGGGAAGGAGCCAAAGGGAGAGGTGGTGAGGCTACCATGCAACAAAGGGAAGGCATGCAGATTTAAGAGGAGCTGCTTCAGTGAAGAGGATGATGCTGCCTCCTCTGCTATGCTACTCTTAGCTTGTGTTGTCTTTGCTCCCTCCACATAGCTAGCTAGTATTGTTTCTTTCTTGAAGTCCTATGTTACTCATAGCTAGCTAGTATTGTTTCTTTCTTGAAGCTCTATGTTACTCTTAGGTCTCTCTCTCTCTCTCTCTCTCTCTCTCTCTCTCTCTCTCTCTCTCTCTCTCTCTCTCCAGTGTAAAGGTGGATGGCCACCTAAATGGTTTCGTTCTTCTTTATATTGAAAGATGAGTTTGAATTCCATTTTGGAGCTTTTTTTGCAAGAGATGTGGGGGTTGAATGCTCATTTGACTGTTTTCAAAAGTATTGCCTCCAAATAACGAGGATGCTGTTCAAACTCAACAACTTAAATTTCCTTTGCAAACATATCAAAGTGGAGGTTGTTAGATTGCAAGTATGTTTTTTTGAGTAGCATCAAATATAAAAGTGTCCGCTTATCCAGCGTTACACATAAAAGTGCAGCAGCCATGTTCAGTCTAAACTCTCTCGTCCTGAGATTTTGAAGACAAAATACTGAATGACATGTGAATCTAATGTGTTTGGACGCTTTGTTACACATGGAATGATCTGTTTAGTAATTCTGACTCAACCAAAAACAGAGGAACAAAAGAAAACCAATCCAAACTGGATCATGAGGTGTATATTAGTTTTAAAACTCATAACTATCATCTCACATAACTTTAGCTGTTGCTGCTTGATTTATATTTAGACCAAGTATCTAATCAGGGGTCATTGATCAATCAACGACAGAAAAGAAGGAAAGCAAGAGGAACAGAAGAATGAACACAAAATATATTTATGAAAGGAAATGGGGGAACAACAATGAAGATAGATGAACAGTATTGCTGCATTGTGCCACCCCCATTAAGGGGTGAAAAAAGAAGGAAAAAAAAAATTCAAGGTCATAAGTCATAGTGAATACCCTTGCTAATTGAAGGTCATAAGTCATAACGAACACCCTTGCTGCACTTTATAACACCGCTAAAACCCGATTTTGATCATCCGCACAAAACTTGATCTGACAAAAAACAATTGAAGCCTAAACTGAAGCTCCGTATTTGGCGCTATAAAGGTATACAATTATGTCCTGATTATTTGATAACTAACATATACAAGTTCCAACTCGAGATAATAGTGAGGAACTTCAGCTAAAAACTCTGTATATGAGATGAGAAAAATTGACAACTGCAAGGTATAGAAGCGAGAGAGTGGAAACATTGTAGCATGTGTAACACACTGGAAAGGGCCTGTAATGGAAAATTTCTCGCAGAAATTTGAAGATACGCTATTGCTGAGCCGCAAGCAGCTTCTGAATGATTGTCTTCAGTGCAGGTGCACTCCCACTGCATCTCTGGTCTGTAAAGCACGAACGCCCTTCCTCAGAAGCCCTGCACAACTGTGGATCCAGTGGCACCTTCCCAAGAAAGGGGACACCCATCTCCATGCACATCTTCGCAGCCCCACCTCCACTACTATCGAACACCTCAGTACAAGCAACCGTGGACAACAGCTCCGGTGCATTTGTTCTTATATAGTCCAGCATGGAGACCGTGACATCACTCTCATCTCCAGAGTTACTGATCTTCAAAAATTTCAAATCTGATATCGACTGCCTCAAGCCACTCATGTTTTCCACAACACCCAAGACTCGGATACCAACCTTCTTGCAGAAACTTATCTCCTTGCGCACATCAATTAGAGAAACTTGTTGGGGCGTGGTCACAATGATTGCACCATCAATACCTGTAGCCTGGAGAAACTGTACTATAGATATGTGCTCATCAGAGGTCCCTGGAGGAGCATCCACCACAAGATAGTCTATCTCTCCCCAATGCACATCCTTTAAGAACTGCTTGATAAGCCCATTCTTGCGAGGACCTCTCCATATGACAGCCTCGTCGGGATGAGGGAGCATGAAACCAATGGACATGACTCCAAGGTTGGATTCGAGGTAGATAGGCGACCATCCCAGATTGCTTTGATGTATGTCTTGTCCTTCAAGGCCCGTCATCTTAGGGATGCTTGGCCCACATATGTCTATGTCGAGAAGTCCAACCTGATGTTCCATTTCAGCAAGTGCAAAGGCGAGTTGCGCAGAGAATGTACTCTTTCCAACCCCGCCTTTCCCAGATAGGATCAGGATCTTGTGTTTAACTGTCACCATTCGCTCCGCAATTGCAACCAGGTCTAGCAATAGAAAGCATGTTCAGAATCTGCATCATACTACCGTGCAATAATATCATCATAGTCACGTCAGAGGTAAACGCTAAGTCCTCAGGGACGAGAAAAGATGTGTCAATAGTTTCTAGCCGAATTGACAGCTCCAAATAAGCTGCTTAGATCGAAAAGCAATGACCATAGCGGTACTTTATTCACCACATTCCACTTGTAGGATTTATATTGCATGACAAAGAGTTGACATTCTATTTAAGGTCGACCAGAAGTAGCACTTGTTTCATTTACCAATATATATATATATATATATATATATATATATATAATCAACATGGTTTCTTTGATCAAGAAACACAAACACACAAGAAATCAGGTTGAGCCTGAACAGAGCATTTTTGTCCTAGAAGTATCAACCGTTAAATAACTTCAAAATTCAAATCAGCACTTGCACTTTCACCCATCGCCATACCCCCATTAGTATGATGTCTCTAATGAAGCTTCTCCGAGTAAAACAATATGGTCAATCCTATCAAGGCTTTCATGTATCCTTACAACTTACCCAACTATATTTATACGGTTGCAGGCAAAGAGTAGCCAACTGTGAGGGCTCTCTGACAAACTCCACGAAAATAAGCTAGAAGACTCTTGTTTTAGTTACAAATTGCAATCATCTTCCTAGAAGCAAGTCACTTTATCTTGCTTCCAGGGTTGACTAATGGTTTGAAACTAAACTAGACAAATTATGGATGCCCGGATCTCCAAAACCACTGAATTTATCTACGACATGCCATATTCCCAAGAAATTTCAAATAAAAATGATATCAAAGCACCAATAGAAAACACACAAAGCGATTATTTTTTTCCATACCGGGGTCTGGGCCTTTGGGAGCAGAAGCACAAGCTTCTTGATTAGGGCATCCTTCGCATGAATCCGACTTCCCCGCCGACTCCGATTCCGGCCCCGGGCAATCTAATTTCCCAAAAGAAATCACAATATAACACCCATCCAACTAATTTCAAACCTCTACGAGCTTAAAAATGGAAACTTTAACACCTAAAAGCGCAGAAAAGCATACGTTCGTTCGCGTTCTCAGGGATTTCATGGTATCCGTTCTCCATCCCTAGCCTTCCCTTCCCTTCCCTTCGTCTGAAATAAAAACCCCAACTTTCTCCAGCCGCCCACGAACCTATATATCCATATTATATTCCTATAAATAGCCTTAAGAATGTGGTTAATTTACAATAAATACCACTGGTCTTAGCGTAGTTTGAAGTCGGTTATTGAGGATATTCTAGTAAATCTGGGCCCTGAACCTTTAAACGGATCCGCGGATCCGATAGCATCGAGTTTTTTTCCGAAATGTTTTAAGATATCGGTTTTGGATTTAACGTTTCGGCAAGCGGCATGAGAACAAGATTGGTATCGCCTCCTCCGATTCGATACCATGGGCACGCCTCCCATGTGTTCGTTTGTATTCCTCACAGAAAGGCGCCGCTTTTGGCCGCCGGTTGGCCGGCCAAGGTTGACACCGTGGTCGGAATGCGACACCCGACCACCCATTGGCATCACTCAGGTACTCCGAAGTTGGTTTCTTTAGCTCGCCAATTTACTAGGAATTTATCTCATTTCGATGGTACCCACTTGTTGTTGCCCCCTTCGCTTAAATGCTCGATGGGCTCTAAGATCAGTTTCGTATCTAGGTTTTCTCTTGTGGGCTTTGTTTTTTCTGTTGGTAGTTTGAGATTGATTCGTCAAAGTTGAAAACTCTGGGCTTTGTTTCATGTTTCAACAATATCCTTGCAAATTGTTGCTTTACCGGAACAAAGACTTGATCTTTTAGACCATCTCACAAGTTAAGTATTGATTGTGGATTGCTGCTACCTCGCACACTTTTCTTGCTCTTTGGAAGATCACACGGATCAAAGATTGCTTTCCCTTCTTGATTCATTCAGTAGTGCTCAATTTCACATAGGACTTCTCTTAATCTTTGGGGCATTCTTTGCTTGTAGGACACCCTCTCTTTGCCTTAATTCTTTGTAACTCCAGTCTTCTGTTCTTTATCTCCAGCATATAACATGCACATAGTGCATGATTTTGGTAGGATCCTTCAACGAGTTGCAAGGAGCAGCTCAGCTCTTGTCACAATGGCTCATTCCTGCTGGCCCAGATTGAAGTTCTTACCATTGAGAAGAAACTATGAAGGTTACATTCCACATAGCTTCACCGCTTTTTCTTTGCAAACCTCTCCATCACCACCTCCATTGACCCTCCGCGCCCCAATGGCCTTGGTAGCGTCTGCCCGTGTCGGTCCTTTCAATGCTCCACAACGCTCGGAAGAGTGGTTCGCCCTTCGCAAGGACAAGCTCACCACGAGCACGTTCAGCACTGCCTTGGGCTTCTGGAAGGGAAGCAGACGGTCTGAGCTATGGCATCAGAAGGTCTTTGCACCGGAGGATGTTGCAATCGAAGCTGCTGCGAAGGCTGCCATGGACTGGGGTGTGCTGCAAGAGTCTGCAGCCATAGAGCAGTACAAGAGCATCACTGGCAGAGAAGTAGGCTCACTAGGCTTCGCTGTCCATGCAGAGGCACGCTATGGATGGCTCGGTGCGTCTCCTGATGGGCTTCTGGGATGCTCCACTGATGGCGGCATCCTTGAGGTGAAGTGCCCATATAACAAAGGGCAGCCAGAGCTTGCGCTCCCTTGGGATGTCATGCCATACTACTACATGCCACAGGTGCAGGGCCAGATGGAGATCATGGACAGGGACTGGGTGGACTTGTATTGTTGGACGCCGAACGGAAGTACTCTCTTCCGGGTATTTCGCGACCGCAGTTACTGGCAACTTATGCATGGAATCCTCCGGGAATTCTGGTGGGAGTGCGTGGTGCCGGCCAGGGAAGCACTGCTCTCTGGAAGGGAAGCTGATGCCAAGGCATATGAGCCCAAGCCAAAGCACGGGCTAACGGGACTGATGATCGGAAGGAGCAGGAAGCTGGCGGCAGAGGCAAGGCTGCTGTGTAGGGATATAGGTGGTCATGTGGAGTTCTTTAGGTGATTGTAAGGGATTGTGGAGGATAAATCGCCCCTCCAATTTGGGTCTGCAAGCAATCTCCTCATCCGATGTACTCGTTTCATTTTCTCTATCAAAATTCTAATGTTATTCATTCACGTCTGTCGATTATTTTAAAGAAATGCAAGGGAAAAGGTATGCAAGGTCATACGAGGTTAATAACCTATTTACACTAGCTTGGGTATATGAGATTCCAATGCTCCTCATTGAATGCAATGTTGAAGCAAAACCTCTTCACGCAAAGAACCCTCAGCTCTGTTCTCATCTCTGGTTTTCACTTTTCATCAAGGAAAGTTATCTATGTTGAACCGGAGTTTTGACTTGATACCATAGCATGTTTGGAGGATCTATAATTGTTCTTCATAATTACTAATTCTGTCCATATTATGCCACTTTTGCATATTTTTTTTCCAATAACTTATCCTTGCATGGTAGAGTGTCTTTTTTCCTATTAATCAAGATGTAACATTCTGTGCTGAGTGAGAGCGAAACATCTGAGATTCGATTCTTGTCGCTTTCTTTGTTTAGTATCATCCATTAGCACCATTGATCTCTAGAAACCTCCCTAAAATTATCAAAAGTCTAAGTTGGGCTTAATCTCAACATGTTTTATAGGACATAGCTGTTAGGACTTCTAATTACAGACAAGAAAAAACCAATGGTCCAACAGACAAACCTCTCCATCTCAGTCTATTCTGGCAACCACCTACCTAACCTGTAATGCATGTAATGCATGAGAAAGAGATAAGAGGTGGAGAGAGGGGGGGTAGGAGAGAGAGAGAGATGGATCGTAGCAACTCCGGCGGGCTTTCGTGGGCGGATCAATGGGATTACAGCACCCCCGACCCGCCTCTGCCTCCACGGGATGAGAAGAAAGGGAAGGATGACGGCAAGAGCCGGCCATCGAGGCTGAAGAAATGGCTGAAGGAGATGATGCGCCAGAAGAAGTCCAACAAATAGTCTTTCTTTCCACATATATTTGTTTGCTGTCTTCTCTCTTCTCCCTGTAATCCATCCACTCAAGTTTGTGGGACTCTCTCATGCTATCCATTTGGCTACCTACCTCAAGTATTTTGTGTATCTGGGCTTGTACGTTGTGATCAGGTCTCTTCTTTGAGGTGACAATGTTCATAGGCAATCATTTGAACGTAAACCAGCGTGTGACGATCGATGCTAGTCTGTGAGGGAGATTTTTTTTTGTATATATTAAATTTGAGCCGGTGATCCTTGTTGAGCTATTCCAACCCTTGTAGCTTCGATCTAAGTCATGCATGTTATATGGGCGGCTGTCATGTGGACTCATATATCTCTTTGGTTTTGTCTTCCTGACCTGCAAAACCCCCATAGGTTGGTTTGAAGGGAAGAAATTATTTGACTTGCCTGAGTAGATGGGTGAAGAGATTTAAAAAGATAATGAGCATTTTACTCAGGTAAATATTCATACCACCAGCCACCAACAACATCACTGGAACTGTGAGTGGACTCATGTGAATTCCAACCCACTACATCACACAGAAGATTATAAAGCTCACTACACACATTGGTGGACCATCGCCCTATGATTTTAATCACAAGCATTACATTTCCCAGAGGAACTCGTTCTTCTAACAGACCAAGTAACCTTGATAAAGGTGTATTATTTGAAGCTCATTAAATCGCAACTAAAAGTAACAGACCAAGCTACCGGCTTGGCGTTGAGGGGGCTGTTAGGAGGATTTGGATGGAAACGTTGAGTTTAAAATCAATCATGTTCTTTTTCACCCCCGCGCTGATAATTTGATTGCGAATGAGATTGCTAGACATCGTAAGAATTGGTCTGTCCAATTTTATTTGGAATCTTGGGAATGGTGTGTGGCCATATGTAAGATTGCCACAAGGTTCCTGTAACCTTGTCCCCAAGCCTAAACATCTAATAATAATAAAAAAATCCCAACTAAAAGTGTTATGATCAACCCAAACCATCAGCTTCCTGCCTGTGTAGCAGACGACCAAAAAACCTCACAACGTATCAATGCCTCTGGTGGTTGATACTTGTCTAGATAACCAAACAGCATACAGAACACATAATCCCCAGCCCTTGGAACCACAAAGAATCAACAATACCATATGATTCACTAGTATAGTAGCAGGTTTCAATAATCAACAATACCATCCTTTCTGAATCTAATCAGGAAAACCCCTCCTCTGTTGAGGGGTAGTCGGCCCTTACAGGGGGACCGTGGACTGTTGAGGGGAAGACCCTCTCTCTGATTTCATGGAGGGATAACTTCCGGCCGGCAGAGGGGGGTTTCGACAGGATCACGGCTTGGGTACGCTTTCCAGGTATGTCGGGAGAGTACTTCACAGCTCGGGCGGCTATGGATATTGCCAAAACAATTGGGAAACCAGTTGCTGTTGATTTAGCCACGGAACGGTTAGATCGTTGCCGGTATGCAAGGGTTTGCGTTGAGATTGATACAACCAAACCAGTAAGGTTGGGAGGGATGATTGGAGATTATGACAAGGAAGGGGTGCTGCGTCTGGCTTTCTTTCAGCATTTTGTGTTTGAAGGAATTAGGGTGTGTTATCATTGTGGGATGGTTGGTCACCTGAAGGAGGCTTGTCGGGAGAGGAGGAATGCCATGGCTGTGGAGAAGGAGAAGGGAGGCACAGAAGCTAAGGCGGTGGCGGATTTACCTTGGGACACAAGATCGTTGGTGACTAGGGGAATCTGTGAGGTCGTACCAGTGGAGAAGGAGAAGGAAGGCACAGAAGCTGATGGTGGCTGGGTGACGGTGGAGCCAAAGCGTCGTCGACGTCAAGGTTACAGCCGAAGCTCCGGCGATCAGCACCTCGGGGGACGTGCACCTACTTTGGCACGGGTTCCAATGCAGCTTCGGGAACCATATCGTGTTGCCAGGGAGACGGCGGCGTGGCGTCCTGTCGGCCTCAAATCTACGGTTGTAGGTGGTCAGGCGACTGCACCGGGTAGTACTGTGGCGGTGGAGAAGGGATTGGTCGTCAGAAGTAAAGGTAAGGGAAAGCTCGATGAGGGGGACAGGCCAGCGGTCCTTTTTAAAGTTGCTGAGGAAGCTTCTATTAGCAGGGATAGTAGGACAGCTGTCACCCTTGGTTTGCCCGGGCCTAACTGTGAAGAGGATGGGCCTAATAATAATGTAGTTGATGGGCCTGGTCCGAGGGAGGCTGTGAAGTGGGCTAGTCCATTACAACAGGATCATGCTGGGGCTGAGAATGTAGGATGCATCCCAACTCAAGTGGTTGTGTCCTCTCTGCATCACCCTTCCTCTCTGGGTATCTCTCCCGAGTTTTTTTATCCTGAGGAACCCCCGGTTGACCCTGCTGTCCCTGCTAAGCTGTTGGAGGAGATCTCAGCTGTTACAGAGGAGTGCATTCGTTTGGGGCCTTTGAGATTACTTGATGCTGAGGCCTCTCGGATTCATCACTCCAGCCTTCTGGAGAAGCATCGAAGTGCGGAAGTTATGTTTCTCAGGGCTCTTTCTCAGGCTGCTCCTAACTCCGGGATGAACAAAGCGCCGTTTCGGTCTTCGTCTCTTGAGGAGGGTGAAGTTGAGTCAGATTCTGAGGTTGATGAGGGTGCTCAACCAAGGAGCCGTATTCTTGGTCCTCATTCTGTTCCATGATGAAGGTCCTATGTTGGAATGTCCGGGGTGCTGGGCCTCGGCGGTCTCTTCTTACGTGCCGTAGGCTTCTCCAGGACAAGAATCTCCAATTTATTTTTCTCCTGGATGTTCTATTACAAGATGTGCACCTTGTTGAATTCCGTCTTCGCATTGGTGATCATGTTGGTTCCTTTCTTTTACCAGCCGACGGTCGAAAAGGAGGTATTTTGGCTGTGTGGCGGATGGACTATGGCGTGATGACATGGACGGCTTCTTCATCCCAAGCCATTCATGACCTCATCACTTCAGAATTGGATGGACTTTGGATGGTGACGGTGGCTTATGCAGCTTGCAATACCAGAGAACGACGCCATCTGTGGAACTCAATCTCATTGCTGTCCCCGATCGAGCTACCACATTTGATTGTGGGAGACTTTAATGTCTCTATTTCCCCGGAGGAGAAGAGAGGAGGTTCACCATTCTTGTTCTCTAGAGGGGTTATAGACTTTATGGAATTCATGCTAAGGGGGAAAGTTCAGGACCTTGGTTTTGTTGGCCAAACCTTTACCTGGTGTAATCAACATCTGGGTGATGCGAGAATTTTGAAGCGTCTAGACCGGGCTCTTGGCAATGAAGGATGGAGGTCTTCAGGTTCTCTACCGCCTGTGGACATTTCTAGCCTTGCGTAGGTAGTTTGTTAGCTCTCTTGTATTTCCTTTACTGCTTTTCTTAGCCCTTGGGCTCAAATCGTCAAAAAAAAAAAAACAATACCATCCGATTCCTAATCATTAAAGATAGGATCCAAGATCTCATACAATGTCATACAAATACAGAACAAACCATATTACAAACCCAATCAGATGGTCCAGATTTCCATGTGTAAAAGGAAGCGGAGACAAAGTTCATCACTTAACAAAGTGTGCTTCATGTAAGAACACCAGCACAGCGAAATGTCACCATAAAGAAAAGAGAGATAATCTGATGGAGAACGAACACAGTGACAGCAGGAATCCAAGTCTCAAAACTGAAACTTGGAACAGACGGATGCACCAGGGACAATAAGAACTTGACCATCTGCAAGCAGTCCCCTCTCTTACTAGGACAAAAGGTAACAAGCAAGCCACAGCATCTTTTGCAGAGTAGTATGAAATCGCCAGAATTCTGATACCTACACATCTCGTTGCATGAAATGGAGGTTCATGCAAACAGACCAATGCTTATTGGACTCTCACACATCTACATGAAAGGACACAAAACTTTAAAATACAGAAAGATGAGGATCACTAAAGCCCAGCGGAGCATGAAATTCATTTGATGGGTGAAATTGACGAACCTTATCAGCACAGACCAGGATAGCAGCAAAAGCAAGGCCTAGCTGTGAACTTCCGACCAACATCAAACAAACAAAGTCCAGAGCTAGTAATCTATGAAATATATCACAAGAATAAATAGCTTTCAGGTCCGACAACTTTCTTTTTGAACCACTTTTTTGTCGTTTTCAAAATCTTATCTTCCCTTCATTTTTTATTTTTTTTGCTTTTTTTGTTCTGTTTTGTTTTGCCTTTTTTTCCGCTTTTTCTTCTAGTGCACACTGAAAGCCTTGATCTGCTAAGGGGGCAGATTTAACAAATGACAAATCAAAGGTCCAAAAGACCAATGAACCTAACCATCTGGCTCCCCAGCCAGCAACAAGACCAGAAAGGCAAAAGTCAACATGACGTTGATCTGTTTCTACTCTTTCTATAACCAGATCTTAAAATCTTGACGGAGCAGCTTGACACAATACCCAGTATCATGCCTGCTCAGGCCGTTGCAGCTAATTCTGTCGCCTCTCGGCGCTAGATCGGATGCTTCCAACAGCCGGCACAAAGGTTATCAAGATTGAACGTCTCCACATACTCACAGTTCTCAATACACCTTCCACACTGGATGCACCTTGCAATGCAAACATCACAAGCTCTACACCCGGGCACTTTCCCTTGGCAGCTTTCTGCGGGGCAGTCATAAACAAGCTTTACCTTCTGACACTTTGGGCAGATCTCAATGTCAATGGCACATTCATCATCACAGCACAGAGAAGAAAGGCTGCAGTGATAGAAACGTGGCTTGTGGCCCTTGGACCTCTGAAATGGATCACTCCCTAAAACCAACTTCAGCTCTTCAAAATTTTCTTGTGTTACACTGAAAAGCCTCCCAAATCTTAGGTGTGTTATACCTCCCATACCAAGAGACTTGAAAGCCTTTAGACTACCAACGATACCTTCAAAAGTTAGCCTCACACACCCAGGAACACTGAGCTGCATAAATTAAATATTAATTAGAACAAAACCATCAGAAATGTCAGTTAAAACCCAACAACAAAAGAAATAATTGGACATATCACATGATGAGTTTGGATTTTCCTTTACACTCTAGCATATTTAAACAGATAATAGACTGAAAGGAAAAGACCAAACAGACATGCCAGGGTTCCATTGAAGCCGTAAGTTGCAATAACTCGTATCCCATGGCAGATTAATTCTGCTATGCTACTTTCATTGATAACCAAGCTTTTGTCATAAATATAATTTTAGTTGAGGACCAAAAAACAGATATATATAACTAGCAATTGACCTGACAACCATATTGATGACATAGCCTGAAATACCTACCTGAGCAAAGTATGGCAAGAGAAACCTAGATAACCAAACATTGATGGCATAGCCTGAAATACCTACCTGAGCAAAGTATGGCAAGAGAAACCTAGAGAACCAATCAGCGATCGAGTAACCAACCTCATTCTTTCCAAACTATACAAAACCCTTGTTGAAAATATTCACATACTACATTAAGATCATAATATCCAGACAAAAACCCAGGAAAGGATTAGCTCTGCACACGAACGCCAGAAGTCATTGATATATCATTCACTTTAACAATCTTATTCGTTCACTTATGACCAAAATTATCACCTTCTGTCTATGAATTGCCCAAAGTGTGTGGTAAGCAAGTTATTTATTCTTTCACCCTAATATAGAAAACGAAATGAAGTTCAAGAATAATTGAACAGTTGTTACTTAGGGAAAGCTCAGTGAGAAGATAATTAAGCACCGAGTACATAATTCATGTCGGAATGATCAAACTTTGGGAAAGTTCAGTAAGAAGGTAATTAATTACTGAGCTAATAATTCACCTCAGATTCTAATACTTAAATAATCAAAAGACAAATCCAAGTCAGATAACATGAGACAACAGCAAATTAGATGTTAACAAAAAAACTATAAATTTAGCAATTCAAATGATACATGTGAGAAGCTTTCCCCCCAAAATATAGATCAATTTTTTTTATGTTAACAATAACAAATTCAATTGAATTACTTTTCACTTAAGCAGTCTAGTGCAATGAAGAAGAGTTTGAAAGGAAGTCACATCATATTGTCCGACCGAGCTTACTATAGAAGGAAATTGGAGACATCGCATTCAGCTACTGAAAATACTTCATACTAATCACTTATTACTACAACCAAACACCCATCTGAATAGATCCTGTCAATCATATAGCTGGCAAAATCTTTCTTTAGTCCGCCTCCTATTTCTTATCTCACTCCTATTTCCTCTTTAGTCTGCATATAGCTGGAACGTTTTACAGATTTTAATTCTTCCACCCTCAAATTCTATTTCATCTCAGTCATTCTCTCGAACAAACAGGGGCAAATATCTCTAAGGATAGATTACATGCCGATCGAGATTTACCGTGCTGGCATAGTGCCGGCATAGGACTTCAAGTCAGCATGCGACTTTATAACAGCACGGCAATCCATGGTTATAAGACACGAATTCTATTTGGATTTGGCTCTTAACCCAAATGATTCAAATATCCACAACACAACTAAGTAGTGGGGGATCATGCAGCTTTGAATGTACACAGACAAACAAAAGCAATTCAAATACATGCCACAATATCCAATATGAGCATGGTAAGAAAGGGCAAATATCTCATTCTTAGCCTTCTTACACCGTCTGTTGTGCATCTAAGGTGCACAAGTGTCAACTAAAGACATTATCCCCATCCCAAAGTTTTCCAAGTAATATGGCAATACTAGTGTGGGCCAATGCCAACTGGCATGGTTATTTCTAATAACCAACCACTAACTCTCTCTCTATATCTCTCTCTCCCCCCACTAACTCCCCCCCTCCGCTGCACTGTTAGATATAAACCAAAAAGGACTATTCTAGAGCGTCTTATACAAAGCACTGCCTCTTATAAGGTTGATTATGGAGTACAACCGCATGAGTTATGGTACTCATAACAAAAGAAAATTCCTGATGATTGTCATCTGATCTGATATTCAATGAGTTGGGACTAAACTCTAGCCTAGGCGAAGAAGGGGCTTACCTAAACCTAGACAATTGTGTAAAAGAACTCAAATTGTTGGTGGCATGATCACAGCTCATGAAACCAGAAGCAGCTCTTAAAAAATTCCAATACTAGAGAAGATCGAAAGAGGGAAGGAAAAGATCTAATACAAAAACAATTTGACTGTGTGGCACAAAGTCAGCCAAAATACACTTTAAAAAAATTTATAGGAGCTAATCACATAGTAGCAAGCCTTCAGGATTTAGTACAGGAGCAATTAAGATGGAGACCAAAAGCATATTAAGATTTATGTAAAAATTTTGATTTTTAAGGACCTTTTGCATCTTTACAAGATCAAAGTGCAATGTGTGCTTAAACCAACTAGACAAAGAAAGTGGCAAAGGAACACATAAAACGGGAGCAGCTTGACAGAAAGCAAGAATAGATCTTATTGTCAAATAGACTTTCTGCTTATTCCTTCTAGAACTTTGCCTCATGATAGCTTTTATTTCCCATATTGAAGAACCGCATTTAATATAGTCCCCAATAGTGAAATTTTGACGAGTGTATCCAGATCGCCAATTTCAGATTAAATGCTACAAACAAATGAAACAACGTTACTTCCTCGACCTCCAACCACAGATAACAATATTATTATTGTTAGTTAGATTCTTAATGGAGTAGCAGTAGACATTGGAAGGAGAGCTTCTAAGGATTTCAAAAGCATATTCAGTCTATCAAACCATGCCCAGCATTTTCCATGACATTCCAATTGGCGACAGATTCTTTCCCTGTACCAGGCATAAGACTTAGCATCTAGAACAAATTGTCCAAGCAAATGACAACTAAAAACCGTTGGACAATGAAAAGCTATTATGATTTAATTGCTTACTAGACAGCAGACAAATACACTCAAGGTACAATCTTGTTCAAACCAAATATGGAGGGACTTATTAATTATTGCACCTTTAATTCAAGTCAGTGTTGCTTAAGCATTAGTTGGATCATCACTCACGAGTGAGTGAACTTGGCACTACCAACCAGTAAGCTCTTTAAGATATCAAAACATTACACGGTGTTGGATAGCTTCCACAAACAGGTAAAAATTATTGATGCAAAGGACAATGATTGATCTACTTCTAAAGGCTTCAGATACAACATAGACTAAGAAGTCACAAATTAAACACGGACATGAAAATATTTCCACCAAATGAATAGAGTAGCTGCAAGATTTTAACTCCCAACAACAAATAGTCAAAAGCAAGATTTCTGCTCTCTAAAAAAACAGATCATTGTACAAGAAGATTGCATTAGACAACTGCTTGTATTGGGGGGGAAAGCCAATAGGCCCATTTCAACAATCCAGATGGAAAAGACATTATCGGCCCCAAATAAGATAAGCCCGGAATACATAAAGAAATCTCCTCATATATAGCAAGTACGTGAGAGAAACTGCTTTCTAGATTTTTATCCTAATAAAAATATCGCTTTCTTTCAATAACTCTGGAGCATAATCAGTGAATAACTTATTTGCTTTGTCAATCTATGAAGCAATAATAGATGCAATTTCAGCAGTATTCTAATTAAAGGCAGGGCACACAAAGAACAGCAAATCAGCAAACATGTCTTGACGATACAACTGGTTGCCCTACATACAACGGAAACGGAGACTCCAGAATAGTCAAAACCTTCGCATACTCTGAAAACTATGCACTAAGAAAAAACTCTGGAGGATCAAAGTTTGGTCGGATGTGCTTTTTGAGGGAGGGACTTGCTGCCTTGTGGAACTTGGAAGAACTGTGCGTTGGCTGCTCAAGGAATGGGAGTTAAAAGGGAGGGGGAGGGGGGTCTTCAAGAGGCCAGACGGCGACAGCTCAGGAAAGTCACTTTTGAGCTCGACTCACGTGATGTGGTGGACCTGCTCTATGGGCGGAGACACTGGCCAGTCACCTTAGCAGCTAGGCTGCAGAAGGCATGCTTAGATATGGCGTCTTTTGATGGGTGTGCTGTGATGTATATTCCACGAGATCAAAATCATCTTGCTGATGGCTTGGCCTGTCGGGGTGCGGCATATTAGGAAACATGTTCTGGTGTAAAAGACTCTGGTTTTCCTATCCCAGAGTTTATGTTGGGTTTGATATAATGCCTCGGGATACTTGGCCGGTTTTGGCTCAACTTATCAAAAAAAAGAATGAAGGCATTCTATTACCATTGAGGACACAAATTTTGGGAAGTTCACTAACCCAAGTGATACTTGATAAAAGCATCTCGAAGCTGTACTATGCAACAACCAACAAATTAGTATCTCACTACACCATCAATTGAAATCACTAGCTACTGCACTTGGTCGAGTGAAAAATTCATCATCTCTCGGGAGATGAAAGAATGTGATTAGGCTATTTCAATCTTTACAGTTTGTTGCTCTTGGTTTCAACCTTTCCATGTCTCATTTCAATAGACAATAATATCAGCAATTTGAGTTAATCAATTAGCAATTGGTTGACAACTGATAGAAGTGTCTTGTATACTTGAGATCTAAATTTAAATGCTGTTCAGATACAGTTGTCATCACACTATTTTTTCCATGCTAATATTCCATGTTCCCAGAACATGGAACCATAAATTGAAGGGGCAAAGAAAATCAAGGACTGGATGCATTGCCTTCAAAGATAAATATAATATGTATATACTGATAAGAAACTTTATTGACGTAGCTATCAGCTGTTGCAGAATAAGTAAAACATTGGATAGCAACTTATAAAACAGCAATCAGATGTCACCAGATGGAAACATAGAAGCAGCTAAGTCAATGACGCAAACAAGTATCAAATTTAATTCAATAAGGAAGGAAAAAGTTATGACCAACCTTCTTAAGCTTTGGGTTCTCTTCAAGCACATGCTTCAAACCATCATCAGTGATCCTCGAGCACCCCACCAGGCTCAAGCACTCCAAGCTTCCCTGAGCTCTATTCGTCAATCTCAAGAGCTCATCGTCAGTGATCCTCTCACTCAAAGGAGAACAAATGTATATACATCTCCATAAGAGAGAATCACTATGAACGACAGAATGCAGAGACTTGCAGACCCTCTCAACACTGAGGAGATCCTGGATATTTAAATACGCCAGCGAGTAGATTAAGGCCTCATGCGGACCCTTCTCTGCGGTACCAACACAACCCATCTCATTGTTTCTGGTACATAAACTCTCCCCCTGATCGGAAACAGGCATATCTGGAAACCCTCCAGCCTGAGTTTGACACCCAGACGACCCCGATAAACCATCTCCAGCCATACAGACATAAGCACGACCATTGTACACCTGATACCCAGACGAAGGCCACAAAGCACTGTCACAAAAGTAGTCAAAGCGCTCCTTCGTATAACCAACACCTGCCTCATAATAGTCAGGATAAGCTCTGGGATCACCAACCCAGCTGGCGATCACAGCAGAGAAACTGGTGGTCAGATCCATCCCGAAAGGATCATTAGGCAACAAATCGATAGGATCACAGGAACCATAATTATCAATCCTCCCTTCATCCCCTCCACAAACATACCGGTCAAACCAATATGGCTGGCTCGAGCTCCTATTCCTCATCGCAGATGATGAGAAATCATCATCGAGCCGGCTCGAGACAGGGATCACCGAACAAGAGGGCAAGTTCATGGTCATCCCACCTCACCGCAATCCTTAAACAGCCCAAAAAAACCCTCTTTATGATCCAAGATTCTTCCCAAATCCCCTTCTAGATGACCCAGTAGAAGACGAATCCCTCGATGGTTCTTTTCATCTTTTCCGACCTAAAACTACTTTCTCTACACATGATCTCCCCTGGATCTCTCAAGAAAGCCCTCAATCTTTGATCGCAATACAAAAAAAAATAGCACCAAAAATATCACGGAGCTTCTTGTTCGGATTCGACACGAACGAACCCAGAGAGATTTTGACGTACAGCAGTCCAACGAACAAACCAAACAATTCGATCAAACAATCAATCACCCAAATTAACACCACCACCCTAATATCCACCAAATAAATCAAAGAAAAACTCCAAATAACGAAAAACCAACCAACGACCAACCTAATCCATCCCAAACCCTAGAATTTCCAAACTCCAACCCAACCACCCACCTCCAAACCAAAGCCAAGCCGCCGGAGACTGACCTCGATCAGAATCGAATCCCAGGAACCCTCAACCGAGCCGACTCTCTGCTCAGCACAATGGGGGATTTCGAAAACCCTAGGCTTGAATTCGGGGGCGGGGATGGATCTCCCGGTGGAGTGCTCGGCGCGAATAGAGAGGGGGGGGGGCGTTGTTTGTTATAACTATAGTTAATTTTTCTTAATATAGGAAGGGTGTGCGAGACCAGGGGGTTGGGGGCCAAGCGGTTGAGTGACACGCGTCGGTAGAGGCGGCGGAGTCGGAGCATTTGGGAGATCCGACAGGCTCTGGGGCTGGGGATCATCTAATCTTATCGGGTGGCGGTGGATGGCCCGAGCGCGCCCGTCGGATCCACGCGCAAACCATATCCTCCGACCACCTGTGTTTGTGGGGTCTCTCTATATTGGATTCGGATTCTCCCGGCTTGGGTGATGACGTCGATGTCAACCGGGTGAGCGTCTGTCGGTGCCACGTCATTCGAAATAAAATTATTTGGCTGAAAACCTTTCTTTTCACCATATAATTTTTGGAGAAATAAAAATAGTTCTATATGATTTATATGGACTCTTTTAGCGCCAGCTATAATGGTTTATTAATAATATATGGTATTACCAGCGGGACCTCGTATGCCAACTGACATGGTTAGAAGCTTACCCCCCACTCTCTCTCTATATATATATATATACACACTAGCAGAGCCGGTGTCACCTCACACGTGTAACCAGAATCATCATCTCTCTCCTAATCATATGGTACCCACCACTTTCCATGTGGCTATCAATTCAGAATTCATGAGCTAACCACTCGTACCAAAACTCCAGAGTGATAATAGGAGCGTCCATATTATCTTTATCATAGAGCCACGATCGACCCCCATAGATCGACCGTCAGCATCACATAGCAGCATGGGAGCCCCACACTGAGCGGCGCCCGGACATGAGCGGCAGCGCCACATGGGCGTCACAAGTGGGACGCCCATGAGCCCATACCCTACCTTGGGCCTCCAGCCCAGCAACATGGGCGAATCAAAGGAAGATGCTGCATGGGCTTGCAGCCCATCCGCCCAACAGTGGCTTTATCTTAATCGTCTGAATAGTGATGGCAACGGGGCGCATCGGGGCGGATCGGGGCGGATATTGGAAATACCATACCCGTCCCCGCACTCCTCCGCCCATACCATAACTGCCCCATCCCCGCGGGTACGCGGATATTACCCGCAATCCGCGGTTACCTGCAATCCGCAGTTACCCGCAATCCGCGGTTATCCGCAAAACCGAAAAAAACCATTCAATTAGCATTAAGCCTCTAAAATCTAAATCTAAATCCACCAAACTATCATCAACATTCGGTCTCTAAAATCTAGATCCACAAACACTCATCAACAATTAGTCTTTATTAGAGTATTATTACAATAATAGACTCTTTAAAATCCACCAAACCAACATTTAGTGGCGGGGCGGGGCGGATATGCGGGGCGGGGCGGATAGCGGGGCGTATATTACCCAATACCATAATCCGCCCCGTACCCGCGCGGATTTTAAATTTGAAAACCATACCCGTATCCACGGGTAAAACATCTATACCATACCCGTCCCCATGGTGCGGATCGGGTCGGTTATCCAGCGGGGCGGTCAATTTTGCCATCCCTACGTCTGAAATATCCAGGCTTAACTTGGATCGGGCATCTCTATTTGTCTGATAAGATGCACTGTATTTTATATAATAGCCTAGGTGGGGCTGATAACGCATGAAAAGTGCACAATTATCCCTTTTAACTAGGTCTTGTTAGTCTCCGAGCAATGCTATTTTTATTTTGATTGTCTTTTCCCCATTTCAGGTTTAAGGACCTTCAATGAAGATTAGATCATGTTTGGTGCTAAAACGAACAAATAAAGAACCTGCGAAGTCAAAGGAGCAAAGGTGGGCCATCTTTGAAGATTAAACTGTACATGCTTAGGAATATCCAGATGATGTGCTATATATGGTTGGAAAGCTCTTGAAGTCTAAATTCCATAACTTTTTATGGTTCGTGATTTGGAGTTTCCTAGAGGAAGATATGCTATTTTTAGTACAAAGGCGCAGGAAAGAAGCTTCGGAAAAAGGAGATCGATCCGCTTCCCAAAGGGATCGATTCCTTTGGCGCTGCGGGAAAAATAAAAGGAAACTGACTAATCCGAGTTAGGGTTTGTCTTAGGCGATAAATAGCCTTCTTTGGGGGCGTTTTGGCAGCCTTCCAGGGCCGAATTCTCTTCATCTTTTAAGGTTTCTCTTAGTTTCTTTTCCAAAAATTAGGTTAGATCTTTGGTGGAAGATCCATGGGTGGAGCGTGGCGACAACCTTCATTGACGGATCTCCTTCCTAAGATGAGTAACTAAACCCTAGCTTTGGGATTCTATGATGTAGTAAAGTTATTTATTAGGGTTTTCTATAGATTATGAGTTGTAAATCATACTTTGATGGTTGAATGGATTGATTGATATTTTCTTTATATCTATTGGTGTGGATTTATATTATGGATGAATGATTTGTTCCTATATGCCCTAGATCTAGGTCTTGTGCATGTTAGGGCTTGAGATTAGGGATTCTCGTCAAACGTCTATGCTAGGACCATGGATATGAGGATTTCCTTCTCGTGATTAAAGGCCTTGTAATACTAGGACCATTACACATAATGCGAACCATTATGACCGCTTCTTAATCCGTTATTCATCTTAATTCAAGATTAGGGATTTCGTATGTGCTAGTACCACTACGCTAGTGCCAAAACCACTAGAATAACTCTAATCCTTGATACATTCTATTAGGCGATCTCAAGGTGGCATAACTATCTTGATTACTTACCAATATCCATTCTTGATATTATCCCCAACGTCGGACTTTATTGATCTTCGTTAAGCGGTAGGAGTTCTAACCATTCACCTATCGACTATATGAACTATCTAAGTTGATTTATTCGCTCTTATCTTAGGAATACATAGTAAGTTCTTTATTATTGATTAGATTTCCTTGGCATTATTTTATCTTTTATTAGTTATTCATTTTCTTATCTTTTTAATTTAGTTCTAGATAAAATCCAAAAGATTATCTTTTTCCCAACTCCTTGGCTAGGAATTATACCTAGTATACGACTTAAACCATTAGTTCCCTGTGGATTCGACTCGGACTCATTGCTATCTACCCCTTAAGTAATTAGTAGTGATTCGGATTATAAATTTATAATTTTGGCGTTCTTGTTAAGGTAACGACACTTTTCAAGGCGTGTCAGGGGCCCGTGCTAAAAGGCATGGATAACCATCACCCCATATACTCCTCTCTCTTCCTCCTAACCATCCGCCGTCCGCTTAGCACCACCCTCCAGTATTCTCTTCCATGTGGCTTCATTCGGCGTCCACTAGCCACCACCCTCTACTATTCTCTTCCACATGTCTCCATCCCGATCACATGATATATCAGGATATAACTTGAATCGAACATCTTCAGCCACATAATAGAATGCATCGAATCTTATATAATAGATATAGTAGGTGGGCCCCGTACCACATGACACAGGTGACCACCCACCCCCACCGTCCCCTCTCTTATCCCATCTCTATGACTCAATTGTCATTTGTTCCCCTCTCTCCTCCTCTCTTTTCGTGACTTAGCTATCACGTGTGAGAAAATATACGAGTCAAATTACAAATCATAAAACCCAATATTATATAATAAACTAAGTGGCCCCCCTGCCACCCGACATAGATAACCACCAAACCTCATACTCCTCTGTCTCTCTCTCCCAACCATCTATTAACCACTACCCTCCACTATTCCCTTCTATATGGTTTTATCTCGATCGTCTAATATATTCGGGCTTAATTTAAATGAAACATCATTATCCGTGTGACACGATGCACCGGATATTATATAATAGATATAAATATCATCCTTATATGAGGCTATGGTTATAAGTGAAACTTTTGTTGTTCTACGTGGCGGGAGAATGTCCTAGATGGAGCCTATGTGGCGCATATGTTGCATGATAATCCTAGGTTGAGGGGGTTTAGTGGGAGGAAGTTATTGGGTGGTTATTAGGATGGGGTTAGTGGTTACTCTGCCATGTGACAGGGGGTACAACTAGTATATCTATATTCCTCCTCGTTAACTCACCCCCTCTCCTTCACCAATAAGGGCGAGTTTGGTTGGCTTGAAGTGGAGATGGAGTCAATTTTTTTGAAGTGACTCCAACCACTTCAGATGTTTTTGTGGTGTTGAAGTGAGATTGAAGTCACTTCAAGCCACTTCACCCCCAAGACAAATTTAGCTTCCACTTCCGGATTTGACTTTGGATGATTTTGGCCCGAAGTCGTTGAAGTGGCTCGCCGGGAAGTGACAAATAATATTAATAATATTGTACTGTAATAAAATATTAATATAAGTGGGTCCCACATGTAACGTGTCATCTCATGATTGGTCCACATAATCCAAAATAATATTATTTTAATATTTTAATTTAAAATATTAATAATTTAATATTAAACTATTTTTAAAAATATTTTAATTATTAAAATTATTTAAAAAAATAAAAAATTAAATCATTAAAAATCTCTGAAAATTGTCCACATTTGGGGGTGACCATAGCCCCACTTCAAGCACCAATCAAACACCATAACTCAAAAAATCCTAAAAAATCACTCTCCAAGAAGTCATTTTACTCGGCTCACTTCTCACAACCAAACATGTCTTAAATGTAACTTAAATAAACTCGAATAGATAACACGGACAGTCTAATACAGTGCACTTGACTGTATTTTTTGATAATGATTAATATACACTGATATGCAAAGTGTAGTTGGGATATAAAAACCCTGATTGATATTATACTTTGATATTGTATCGTAATATGCAGCCTTTTCAGACATTGCAGTATATATTGAGTATATCTTAAAAGCCCGGCAAAGTGTTTTCATTGGCATATATTCAATATAAACATGCTCACTCTACTAAACACCAAATCGATTTGCTTATGCATCAATCCTCCATGTAGCTCATCCAATTTTATTTTCATGCATTTCTTTTTCTTTATCTAATACTCGAGAACTTTTTTTTTATAGAAATGGAAAATAGTAGATCGGGGGTTTATTTATTAGTTAAAGACCAGTCTATTTATTAGTTGATCATCATCTCTTAGATAGATTGGGTGGCAGGGTGGTTTAAGATGCCACCAAAAAGCCAAATAAAACTAGCCATATAAGTCCGATTTATTTATTTTATCCTCATAGGAGATAAGATGATTATGCCAAACCAAGTCTAGGGATGGCAATTTGTACCGAATCAATGGAGAACCGAACCGTTCCACCCCGATTCTTTGCCCAAAATCCGTGATTTTGCCTTGTGGATATGGGTTTAGTAGAACCCAATAGATCCCCGCGGGGAATGGGACAAGTTTGGTATAGGTTTTTCCCCGAACCGATTCCCCGCTCCGCCCCATATCTGCCCCGCCCTGACAATTAAATTACTATAATACCCTATATATTAGTGGAGTTAGTGTTTAGAAGCGGGGTTAGTGGGTGAAGTTAGAGTTTTTCAATGGTGTTTTATCAAGAGTTTTTTTGAATCGTTAACTTATTTTTCTCTGATCTTTATATTTTTTTTTGGATGTAGTTATGTTTAAACTATATTATGCCCGATTGCGTAGTGAGTGATGTAGTACTTGGACCAAACTATATAGTCAATTGCGATATGGAATCTTTAGATGTGGTTCAATGGTTTGAGAATTATTCATGATTATGATTTTGTAAGTGTTTATGCTAAATTGTGGTGATTCGTGGTTCCCTGAACCCCGTTTGGTATGGGGACGGTACGAACCCGCTAATCCCCATGGGGAATGGGGCAGTTTTGGAGCATGGTTTTTTAATGGGGAATGGGGCGGTTTTGAAGATCCCCGCCCCAATCCGCCCCGTTGTCATCCCTAACCAAGTCCTCAAGCAAACAGCTATAATTAATTAAATAAATGCTAAACCAAACCACAAGCATAAAATATCCAATTATTTTCCATATATTGCCACAAAACATCTTATACTATAAACCTTATAAAGTACAGTGCATTACATCATATGATCTCTTTGTCTTTTTTGACTTTATGCCTGATGGTGGAGGGAAGTGGAAAGCATTTATTTCTAATAACCATGTCAGATGCTGGGGGCTACTAGTTTTCCGTATCGAACACATTCATCATGGCTTAAACTTCTAACAATAAAGTGCAAAGGTCTTAAATCCAAAAGTTCTTTCTAAGCATTATTGGCATGGATTTTCTCAGTCTAGATGCAAATATGTTATACTGTAATTTACATGTATGAAATCATCTCTTCGCATCAGTTTAAGTTTTTGGGATAATTATATATTGTAGAAGACAAATATGAATTTTAAAAACCAAATATCGCCTTTTGCATAAGTTAATCCATCGGATCAGGCTAAATACATCGTAAGAATTACTAAATGCATCGCGTCGTTTTGTTCGGTTTAAAAAAAAATTGAATATTATATTACATATTCGGTTTTTAAAAACCAAACACTATGTTATATGGTTCGATCGGTAACAATCGAATCATGTAAAAATACATAATTTGGTTGTTACTGATCGAATCATATAACATAGCGTTTGATTTTTAAAAATAGAATAAAAAAATGATGCGGTGTATTTAACATGACCCTAATCCATCATGAGATTAATGCGAAACCCATCATATATTTGGGTCCAACCCAACCGCTTTAGTTAGACTTGGCTCAGTCCAAAGTCCACAAACACATCTCCTTGTTCTCCGCTCAAGTGGACCCTCACCCTCTCCTCCCCCACTCTTTTCTCCTCTTCGCACTCTCGCCTCTCTGCTCCAAAAACCTCACACCCAGCTTCGAAAAAATCGGATTGAGAGCCTCCAAAACCCTTCGATTTCTCCCCGGAAACGAGTTTGATCCGGTTGGGAGGAGATAGGGTTTGTTTCTCCACCTATTGTTGTGAAAAAAACCCAACCTTTTTGGTTTCCGGACGAGTTACCATCTTCGAGATTATATATCTGAAACGAGGCCAGTTCTCGAATCAAGACTTGAATTTTTCTCCCTTTGTTTTCGTCGTCAAAACCCATATTTCCTTTTGGTCTCTTTCGATCTCTCTCTCGCCAGAACCCCATCTCTCTATCGAAATCCAGTTGATTTTGGAATCCAAGACATGGGTTTTGCTTTTCTAGGTTTTCGCCTTGACGCCTATGTATCTTTCTCGCTGTAGGATTTCGGGTAGAGTGTTATTTGCGCGGAAACGTGAGACATGGGTGTTGAATTTCCCGGGACGAGTCTAAAAATCCAATCTTTGCTTCCTCCCAGATGTCTCTACTTCTCACTCTAGACCAACTCATCTCCCCAGAACTCCTCCCTCACTCCCGGAGAAGAGAGGAGGAGGAGGAGGGGGGTGATGGGGATGGAGTGAGGAAAAGGATGTACTTGTCCGAGAAACCCCGGCCTTTTGATTTCTACAAGGAGGAAGGGAGAGAGATGATGATTGGAGTAGTCGGCAATGGAGGCTTGCTTCCGCCGCAGCAACAGATGTTGTTGGCTGATAGCAGTGGGGAGGACCACGAGATTAAGGCCCCCAAGAAGCGAGCCGAGACATGGGTTCAAGAGGAGACCCGAAGTTTAATTGGTTTGCGGCGAGAGATGGATGGGCTGTTCAACACGTCGAAATCCAACAAACATTTGTGGGAGCAGATCTCGGCGAAGATGAGAGACAAAGGGTTTGATCGATCTCCGACTATGTGCACGGATAAGTGGAGGAACTTGCTGAAGGAGTTTAAGAAGGCAAAGCATAGGGATAGGGGTAAGGGCTCGGTGAAGATGTCGTACTACAAGGAGCTTGATGAGTTGCTCAAGGAGAGGAGTAAGAATGCTCCATATAAGAGCCCCACACCGTCCAAGGTTGATCCATACCTGCATTTTGCAGATAAAGGTACAATTATCTTCTTTTTTCTTTAAAGATTACCAAATTTGTCACTAAAATTTTGATCCCTTTGGAACACAGCTTTCTGGTTCTTGTTCTGTCTGTTTTGGGAAGGTGCTTAAAAGAGTGGAAGGAGTGCTCACATCTGACATTTATTTTACCAGCTGCTATCTCTTTCCATTCATTGCCTCTTTTTGTCCCTCAAGATAGATATGGAAAGAATTCATGTTACCATTGATTTTTCCTTGATGCAAGTTAGGGGGGTGTATTCTCTGGCATCTGAATTATCTGAGAAGTTATAACTATAGTATGGACTGAAATTAACTATTAGAAAGCTTTTAGGCTTGTCAAGTTCTTTTAAAAGTTCTGAAGTTCATTTCCAGTCTCAACGAGTTGACCTGTGTTGATTATTTACTGTACTCATCCGACAGCTCCTTAGCTGTTTGGCTTCCTTTACTTCTGGAATCATTGTTTTGCAGTTGCACCCTTCATATGCATGTACTTGGAACACAGTATCCACCAATATTGCCTTGGCTCGAGACATTGTTTCATGCTTACACCAAGATAAACCTGTGCTGTTTTGATATTCTGTTCATGCTTATTGTCTTATGCCCCTACATCCCCTGGTGTTAACGAAATAAGATTTTACCTTTTGCTTGAATTGTCGTGAAATATTTCTAGAAAAACTTGATCTGTATTTTATTTTATCAGCACTCTAGGTATTTCCTTTCTTATGCTGGGTCACCTTTCGCTTGCTTATTTTCTTCCTTCTCCTAGGTATTGACGAGGCTGGAATTCCATTCGGACCTGTGGAAGGTATGACCGCATTATCATTTTCTGGTTGCATGACAGTACCTTTTCTTGTATTTTGGGTGGGTTTTGCATGATGTAGCTAATGTGCTCTGCAGCCTAATCACTATGGAAGGTTTATTCTCCATCTCTTATGACACGAATCTTTCATTTTGTACCTTACATGTTGATAAACATGGTTTTCGCATGTTGTTGTGATCCAATCTGTGGTTCCCTGGTGTTCTTTCTGCAAGGATCATTGTGTATACTAGCTCTGTGTGCGAGACTATTAAATCCTGCTTGAGGTTTTTATGTGATCGTCTTTTTTAAAGAATGCGAAGATGTTGGAGGTGAAGAAATATGGGTGTCATGTTAAGATTGAAAAGTACGCTAATCAACGGCAAGAGAGATGTCATAAGAAGAAAGAAGCACTTTCGGAACATGGACTCATTGGCATAGTTAGTGAGATCTTTTAGGATTTGTGATACTTCATAAGCATATACCTGTCTTCTTTTGAATTCCTAATACAATTATACAACAAGGGTAAACGTTGCATTTAGATTTCACATAAGCTCTGAAAATAATTGTTTTCTGTTTCCTGTTTATGTGATGGCAATTGGTTCTCAGTGATGCATGATGGAATTAGCCTGTCCCATGAAGCACTTTAGAATAGGGTTTGGTAGTGTCATTGACAAGATCGAGAGTAGAACTCTCATATAGATTGTGAAGGGGTCATTAGTATCACCTCATATAAACGTTAACCTGAGCGCTGTGGTGATAGACCAGCTGCCAAAAAATAAAGATTTTTTAGAGCTCTCAACTAAATGCCAACTGGTGTCTTATGCGAATCTATTTTATTCTATTTATTCTTGCTACATCGAGAATCATGTTGATTGGCTCAAGATACCCTGTTTCATTATGTTGAAGTGTTCAAGAGCTTCATATGCACCTCTTTGTGTTTTTAGACAAAGCAATCTATGGTTTGCTGATTCTTGCCAACACTTGGTATGATACAGCATGTATAAGCAATGCTGGTACTAGAGGAAGGCCAGTGTAGATATCATTGCAATGTGATTTTTCACCTCTTTATTTTTATTTTGGTTTTTGACTATAGTTCTGGTTCTTTGTCATTTTTCTTGCCGAAGTTATCATTTCCACTTTCTAAATCTTGGGATATCTTCATCAAGAGAATTTAGTTCTTCTTTGCACCCAAGTAGAATGCCTGACTTTTCAATCTTAGGTATTCCTTGTCATGATTTTATGGGGTTTTGGTTCAATAAATACAAGTGTCAGCTAGATCGCTTCATTTTTCTGTGAGCTGCTTTCTTATTTAATTTCTTTCATGTTGCAATTGCTCGAACTTTGGCTACTGAAAATGTCCTTCCTGAATTTTAAGAATTCTGCCTATGATTCTTCAGCTAGTGGTAGGTCTGCACTCAATTTGGAGAGGCGTATGGAACATGAGAGGCACCCCCTAGCCATAACAGCGTCTGACACGGATGCAGCCAATGGAGTCCCACCGTGGAATTGGAGAGACACCTCTGCGAATGGTAATGTTAGGGGTTATCATCTGATTGTGATATGTAACACCTAGCCTTTTGGCTCAATTTAGCAACAAAAAATAAAAAAAATAAATCTGATTGTGATATTGATTTACCTCGAGGGAATTTCTTTGGTTAGGATACTTTCTTTAGCTGGTTCATTTGTTTGTACACATAACCAGGTCATATGATGAATCTCTATGTTTTATGTGTCATAATATGACTGTTCAAATTATCATATCACATTAGAAACTCCCAAATCTGCATGTAATGCTCTCTCGGCTCACGTTATATTTTTCAATGTTCTTATATGCTTTTGAGAACTCCTGTCTGCACTCTTTTCTTGTTTTTCGCTAATTTGGTGACGAACTTTTTCTGTAGGTGGGGATAACAATGCTTCTTATGGTGGAAGGGTTATTTTGGTCAAATGGGGAGAATATGCTAGAAAGATAGGTATTGATGGTACTGCAGAAGCAATCAAGGAGGTCATCAAATCAGCTTTTGGATTAAGAACTAAAAGGGCATTTTGGCTGGAGGATGAAGATGAGGTGGTTCGTAGCCTTGACAGGGACATGCCACTAAGGACTTATACTTTGCATCTCGACGAAGGTAAATGTGATACCACATCCAAGCAAAATTTGTTCAAAATGCTTTTTCTGGGAGGCCACCATTTTGACTGAGATGAGTTCCACTTTTATATATCTGTGGATTAGTCAAGTCCTGAATGATAGTTCTCCACAACCCATCGAGTGTATGTTCTTTACTGCTGTTCAACACAAGAATGCACATGCATTGACAAGTAAAGCGATGAATGAACAAAGGCATCGAAGGAATTTTTTCAGGGTGGATAAAAGAAAGTGCTTTTTTAACTTTGAAGTACATGATGGAATCAATAATTAGCCCATGTTTAGTAGACTCTGGATCAATAGTTGTTTGGGATGGTTTTCACTCTATGTTAATCTTAATCATTATCCAACTCTTATTTGGTTACTAGCTTGGCATGCATCTAAATGCAAACTTTTTATTTGGCTACACTTTTCAGAATCTTACATGATGTTTGACTATGATCACATGAGGTTAAATATGAATCTCCTTGTGGACATTCTTCATTCTGTCTGCTAACATTTGCTTTATCCTACATCTATTACAAACTTCTTTATATGCTGAATTTATATGCTTTCAGGGGTGACAATCAAAGTCTGCATATATGATGACACTGACCGTATACCAGTTCGTACTGAAGACAAGACACTCTACACGGAAGAAGATTTCCGTGATTTCCTCACTCGCCGTGGTTGGGTGGGACTAAGAGAGTTGAGTGGCTTCAGAACTGTTGACACGCTAGATGATCTCCGTCCCGGTGCCACATATCTAGGAGTTAGATCGCTGAATGATTAAAGAACAGTATTATGTGCTTAAGGGATCTATAATCCATTTCATAAATGCGATCATTCTGCACTTTAAATTGTAACCGTTGTCTTGAGCGGTCTTTAGCTGATGAGAGACCAACTTTATCCAAATGTGTATACCAATATTATCAGTATTAGCTTACATGATTCTGCATTGCTGTGTAGCAGTTGCCAGTCCAATGCAAGCGCTCCTGCCCTCAGTTTGTAGATAGTAGATTAAATGTATGATGTTATCTTTTTCAGGCGAAGTTTTTGGGGCCCCTTGTTCTAAAGGAGATTGTGAATGGTGATGAATTTTGGGTGTCAAGTGTCATGAATGCAAGGGGTGTCTGCCCATACTGTTCCCATGTATCTATCATAGATGAGACTGAATTGGTTGAGCATGGAGGGGAGAAAATGCTACAAGAGGGAGAAAGTTTCATCAGTAGTACATGCCTTGGATATTGTAGTCTCCATTGCCTATGACAGGATGAATGGTATATTAGCAGAATTTTTGGAAAGGTGAATTTACTGAAATGCTAGAATATATCTTATTGGTAAATCTTTTTTGCATATAGTTTTTGCCATCTTTGCAAATAATATATTAGCAGCTTCATACCATAAGAAATCATCTGTGTTCACATACAGTTAGCTGTTCTCTGCATCCTTGGGCCTAATGCATTTAGAAAAATGAAAAAAAAGGGTCTTATCAGTAAAGCCATCTTAATAATGGACAAATGATCAACTAGATCATTTTTGGGTGGACAACAAAATCAGCTCATACATCCAAAAGCAGGGAAAAAAAGGAAATTGATTTTAGAATTCAAAGCACTAACTCTGAATCAAAATGAACAAGAACACAGAACAGTGCCCACCTCCAACACAAAACTGTTCATCACACATCTCCTTAAATGTGAATGAACAATTCACAGAACCAACCATCACATTGGCGGCGCAAAACCACACTACTGCTCGTCCCATTCATCGTTCTTATAAGAAACCAAAGTGTCCACTTTATGAATCTGCATAAACCCAGATGGGGAAATAAAGGAGAACAAAAGTTAGAAACAACAGCTAATTTTCAGTCTATAGAAGTAAAATTAAATTTTAGAAAGATGAGTTTCTTCCACCTTGGTGTCAAAAGAATGCAATTTGACCATTTGGGGGTTCTTGATCATCTTGGCATCACTCTCAATCCAAGTGAATGGAACAGTGACATCCTTATCAGTGTAAGCTAACACATCAAAGACACCTAGCAAAGTCATTCACAATCCATTAGCACTTAATGCACAAACCCAGCTAAATTATTGGAAACACATGATTCATATGCTTCAAGTCAAAAAAATAATTCATTACATTGTTCATCAAGACAAGGCAAGTAAGTAATGCAGGAAGCAATCTGGCGCATGATTGCTTGGATTTCCCTCATTATTTCTTTGTCACTCTTCTCCCTGGAAACCCTGAATTAAATTTCATACAGAGAAGATGATGAGATCATTATTATGCTCAAAAATGGAAAATGGGTTTCTCAAATTTCAGTCTTAGATGGGAAGAGTTACCCCTTTTCGACGACCTCTGCATCTGTCTCAATGTTAAAGTTCCACCTCTCAAGAACCTCAGATGTGCTCTTGCTCATGATGACAAGAACAACCCTTTGCAATTTACCAGCTTCCAGCCATTCTTCTCAACCAAAAATTAAGCATAGATCCGCCAATCAAATAACCTAATTAGATTCAAAACCAATGACAATGTGCGACGAGGGGTTTACCAGATAGCTGAGAAGTGAGGTTGGCGATGAAGGATATAATGCCCTCGTCCTGTGTCAGCAGCATCGTGAGCCCATACTTCTTCACCTTCGCAAAGCTCTCTTCTGGGTACACTCCTCGATTGTAGAGAATGCTGCAAATTTAATTTTTTTAGGGATTCCGATTAGAGATTGGATTCGAGATTGGTTTCTTAGAGAACCAAGAAACCCAATATGAGATTTTTCCCAACAGAGGTGCATTTCTTTACCTGTTTGCCGCGTATCCTGTTAGCAAAGACATGGAAAAGACAGCAGAGATGAGATCAGGAGGAATCCAAGAAGGTGGGTTGTTTGTCAGAAGGGAGATTGGAGAAAGGGTTTACCGAAGAACTCGCTGACGATGGCGGCCGAGCCACGGAGGGTGATGATGTCCTTGGTGATGGTTCTCGACGCCATCGAGGCTTCCTTCGCTGATCTCCTTTGCGCTCTTTGATACCAGCAAGAGATGGGATTCGATTATGATAAGGGAACGATGGAATACGAGAGGGAGGCGTTGGTTAACGGATAGTTTCGTCGCTTCAACGGTCGATTGGTTTTAAATTGCGCTCCCAACGGTCGGAAAGAGTTGGAACTTGGACAGGACAGTGGGATGACCGTCTTACACCAGTTGATCTACGGTCGTGATTAGTTGATAAGCTCCGGTTTTTTAGGGGGGCATGAGGTTTTAAAGTTTCGGTTTAATATAGATTATAATTTTAAGATCAATATTATCTCCAATCTTGGTGCAGACTGGAATTATTTACATATTAAATCCGCTTGCTTATTGAATTTGCAAAACCAGGCCACTTTTACTTTTGCTTACAAATCACGCCAGAATGGTATTTTTAATCCCAAAAT